>CAUZXS010005543.1:0-135474 GCA_963585895.1 Sepioteuthis lessoniana | reverse complement strand
TGATATATTTCAGAGTTAAAAGAGAGATGATAAAATCCAGCAGTTATTAAATAGATAGTTGTTAACTCTTGTAAATGCTTCACTTTAAATAAAAATTTCAGTAAAATATCAACTTATAAAATTTAAAATAGTGACTTCGTAAATAATCAAATTGTTTTTTTAAAAGTTTTGCTTTGTATGAGTTATGTACCTTTATAAAGAATTTGCATGTTTCAAATTTTAGTCCCAGAAAGAGGGAAAGCAATGAATTTCTAAGGAAAATATATCAGGTAAATATTTTGTTTTTCTTTCTCTTCTGAGAATAAACTATTAATAGACAGGAAAGCATTCCCAAAATCTATCAAATTCAAAACAAATTTTTTTCAAAAAAGAAATACATTATTTTTTTATCGAACACGATCAGTTTTGACCAAGTCGTTACTACGAACAGAATAAATAGTTTATATTCTTACATAAAAATAGATATAAGGCATAAAATAATGCTTATATTGTGCCCTAACAAATATGAGTTGCAAATTAAATTATTCTTTGTTTATCAAAAGTTAATGAATTAATATTGTCATTTAACCAGAGTAAATCTTCAAAAAAGAAAATAAATTATTCATATGAATGACAGAATGAGAAATAAAACTATTTTTATCGATAAGCATTTTTAAAACAAATTTTAAACATCGATAAAAACTGCGTTTTTAATACACAAAAACAATAAATGATTGATGGTTTTGTTATTGTTGTTTTTTCTCCCCTAAACCATGAAATCATTAATCTTTTTTACTTAGCTTTGCAACTTATTTATTTTATTATAGAACTGATTAAACAAAACAAAATCTACTGATTTTGGAAAGTTTTAAAAACTGACGAGATAGCACAGTAATTCTTTGGAGCAAAATACCAGTCTGTATTCTAAGCAAAATAATTTTTTTAAGTCATTAGGAGACAGGAGCAAATTAGTAAGGATGCTTTTAAAAGAGAATATTTGTTAGTTTGGGCTAAATTAAATAGCATATCTTTGTGACAAGTTGTAGACAAAAACTAGCTTCCAGTGAATACACCTGACAAGATGTTACTCAAGTTTGTCGTATTGCGATTCTCGTAACAATTGTGTAAAAATCACTTTTGTGCCATGGGCTGTTCATGTAACCCAGTACATTTCGCATCATCATTTAAAAAGCTTACAACGACAACATAATTAAAACTAAACTTGACATAAAATAGAAACAAACATCAGTTTTCTTGGCAACTAAATTCACATTTTCTTCATAAAATTGTGAAATTGCATGCATATTTTAACAATGCAAATGTAATGATTCAATTTCTAAATAAGAAAATATTTTCAAAAGGTAGAAAACAGTTCCAAATTGTGTGATAAAAATGTTATGTTTTATATTCAAATAAACAATGAAATGAACTTGATAATCATCAAAAATGCAATAAAAATATGAAAACTTTTTTAGCTAGCCTTTTTCGGTCCCCAAAATAACTTCATTAAAAAAATGAAGGACCTTTTTAAAAATAAAATAAAAACTTATTCTTTTTAATGTGATATTCACACAGGTGGTTTTCAAGTGGACACTCGCCAGTTTTTTCTTACGTGATATGACAGGTTATCAAATATTAACTAATCTACCCTCAAATGTTAAACACTCTGCAAGGACCATTTAAAAAAATGTTTTATTTTGTGGTCCTGTTCATTAGTTTTTATAAACTACATGAATAATTATTTTTCCTGTTCAATCCTCGCATGCTAAGATCGTCTAAGTTTGTCATTCTATTTCTTTTGGGCCCTTCTCTTTGTTGTCAGCGACAGTAAGAGAGAGAAAAAATAACTGGGGGTATTGGTGGCTTTTTCAGCAATTGACACCACTGCTGTTGTGTCCAGAAGAGAGAAACACCAATACGTTTTATAAGAAAAAAATGAATTCTCCCTTTCCTGCTGTTCACTGACTCTATCACCCAAGTAAACAAACTGACCAAAATGACGATGGCGAAATCCATTTAATGCTGTTCCATCTCTACCAGACACGCTCCTATCAAATTAGGTAAGTCAGAAGAAAAACTTGTAGAAGTTTTTTTTTTTTTTTTTTTTTTATAACTAAGACAAAAGATTACGGAAATATTTTTCGAAAAAAAAAAAAATAATAACAACAAATGTACGGCAGTCTAATAATTTCGTCCAACTATGTTCAAAATGAATACGAAATATTTTCTTAAAATTAAAATAGTAATCTTGTAAATGAACGGTCTTTTTTGTGCATACGCAAGCACTTAAGGATGATAATTTCTTCGTAAGATAATCGTATCTTACACATCCTAGAAAACCAAGTTTAAATCTAATCCTAAAAAGTCAAATTAGTTTAAAGTTTTGAATAGTTAAGTATAGTTTTATAAAAGGGTGGGGGGTGTACAATATATCTAAACATGATTCTCACAAAGTGCCCCATATTTCTAGGCTTGTTCTCACCTAAGTAAATGACTCTTCTTAAATTCCACAATTCAACTACGGTTGATTCCTTTTTTTTTTTTTTTTCTTAAGTCTAATTCAAATTCATTAGCTTAAATTGAAATTAGGGACATAAAATGAATAGGTAAAAGATTTTGCTTAATTCTAAATACTAGTAAAAATAATTTTATATGTAGGTCTCGATTTTAAGTGCTTGCATTTTTTTTTTTTTTTTTTTTTTTTTTAACGAAGTTAAAAAAAAATAGTAATGATATTCTGGGAGTGAGACTAAATGTTTAGACATTTAAATGCACTTAGAAAATAATAAAAATATTTGATCGGAAATATTTTTATAGCCTGAAGTCATGTTAATTGTAGCTGAATAAATACATATCTATTTAATTTATTTGATAAATCTAATTTAATCTCATAATCGTTGATATTCATGATAAATTGCCATAATTTCTGGAAATATTCAAACGAAAATCAGAAGACATCACATTTTTTAAATAGCAGACAAATGATTTTCAATTTATTCCCACGTTATCAAATTTTAATTAAAAAGTTATAACATGATTTTAAGTTTCGGAAGCTGTGTTGTAAGAATCTTTAAAAAAAAATTCTGTGACACATTGTGAGCATGTGTATTTATCTGAATGATAGAATTGTTTTTCATAAAATTTAACAATCATATAGAATATAAAGTTATGCAAGCGACAAAAAGTTACATTGGCCCTTTTTATTGTAAATGGTTAAAAAAAATTAAACATTTGAAATTGATTACCTCCCTTGGTCTATGTTCTTGCCTAAAACGAAGCCACAAGCAAAGAAACAATTGTATGCGCTAAGAGGAGATAAGTTCTTTCATTTAGCCATTAAGATAATATTAAATTTATCTTTAATCAAAATATTTTTGTTTTGAAAAAAAATTTAAAATTACGCGGAATTTATAAATCTAAAATATATTTTTTACATGCAGACAAATTAAACGTTATATTTAGATGATATATAACTTTCTTTAAGTTAAAACAAAATCCACAAACTTAAAAGCAATGTCATCCACTCAACTTAGTTAATTGTAATTCACAGGATTTTTTCTTTCTTTTTTTTTTTTTTCAAACACATTACAAAAGACTTATCAATTAACTGATATTTTATCCGAAATAACAAAATTACTACAAAAACGACGTAAACATTTTTGCGTTTTAAATAAGTAGTTCTCAGTTTTCATTCATTTTTAAGTAAAAATGAAAGCATTATATACCAAAAACCTTCTCAATTTTATAATCGAGTAAAAATCCATCCAATTGAACACATTTCTTAAAGATTTCCCGGGAAATTTTGGGTTCTAAGAAGAAAAACACATACATATTCAAATCTCTAACTTGGATATTGGTTTATTCATTTCCAAGTGGAACAATAACTTCAACTCGTACAAGCAGTTCAGTCAAATTTAAGAAAATCTTTAGGGAGAACAAATAAAAAAGATGCCATTACTATTATTTGGATCGGTTAATCAGCCGAAATGTCAATTTCTTTTCCGTTTACTTTCCTGAACATTTTAACAACAAAATAAATAAATAAAACGTGTGTCTGGAGTGATGTACTGGTTAGCAATCTAGACGAGCAAACCTTTTTACGGGTGAGATCGAGTTTCATTAGAAGACCCATTCATACGGCCTTGTGCCACATCTAAGCCCCCCAAAAATACTTAGTAAATTACTGAACAAAGTAAAATCTAATTCAATGTATTGACTTTTACTTTTGCAAGTAATAAAAACTAGTTATGTGGAATAACTGGTCTTAAGCTTTATTGTAAGAAAGTTCATCTCTTCGACTTTAATAATCAGTGTAAATGCATTTTTTCCTTACTCTAATCTGAAAACTGACAGATTTACTTTAAAGTGATTCTCAAATTATTTGACATGCTGTATATATATATATATATATATATATATATATATATATATATATATATAATTCAGTTGCTGTGCTTTCTAGCACTAGTTTAAAATAATGGTACTCTGTCTTTAAATCTTATTTATTTCACACACGCTTGTCGGTAACTTGTTTGAAATATTGTAGTGTAATTTGGTATTATGATTATCATATCCTGGTTTTAAGACGATCTAATAATAACAGTTGGAATTCTTGGCAAAAGATAATAAAAACCAATGCACGAACCACGAGCGCAATAATTAATTAAAGAAAAACCCTCAAAGTGTTATGATACAATTAAACAAATTGTAATTTAATGTTGACCTTTATTTTTTCATTTCCTGATACAAAAGGTCAGAAAAAAAAGCAAAGTAAAGTGACAGAAATATTAATTAAACACCAGTAAGTACGGGCACAATACACCTCTCGATTATAATCATTTCTTGGTATTAAGATAATTTTAGAGATAACTTTAAGAATAAATTAAATCGTAAATGCGAATTATTCATGGTTTGCTTAAACATGCTAATACTAAAATCAAAACTACAAGATAAGTACACTATTTCCAACATGCAATAAGTGAAACTTTTTCCCGTCATGTTAAAAAGAAAATATAAATATATCTAAAATTATTTGATTATTACTACTTCATTCCAGAAATACTAGAAATCACGAGATGTTATCGCTATTTAAAAAAAACCCCAAAAATACCGAAAATCTAAACATCAACAATACAAGGCTTACTTTAGAATAATGCTCTCTCAGGAATTATTTAGATTCAAGCAAAACTATAGAACTGATCAGAGAGACAAAGCTCGGAAAGGTGAAAGCCACTATTGAGAAAATAATGAGTTTGTAATGTTTTTTCTTTCAAATTGAAAAAAATTTCAGTTATACACAAAAACTGTCTTGTGATTTGTACGACCTAAGTAAACAAAAGATACAAATAAAAATTCTCTCTCCACCAAAGCACATTATATACATATTTGTTGTCCTTGAGATAATCTAATGAGTACAGGTGGGTTTAACGTTGAAATTTCCAGTTTTTAAAGAAATATCTATTTGAAATCAATGATTATGTAAAGGACAATTAAAAAAAAAAAAACAAATCTGGAAACTTTGTTAATGTTTCTTTGAGTCCCCCTACCCAAAAAGTGTTTATATTCTTGTGAGTGCTAGGGGTGTACATAAACTATCCATTCATTAAAAAAAAGGCTAGATCAGCCATCATTTTTAAAACGCAAGAATGTATTCGAGATCTAACAAATTGATTATCAGTATTTTAAAAATTAATAATGATCTGGTGTTACATGATTGTGATTAGTTTTCCCATTTGAAAACAAAAACAAAAAACATGCCTTTTTACTCCGATAATCCACCAATCAAAATTTGTTCAGAATTTCTAACTTTGGGACAAATGATTTATAAAATTAGATGGCAAGATACTAATGTTGCAAAAGACAAAAAAATTAATGCCACTATACACCAACAGTTCTGAAGATAAGCAGAAATAATCGGAATTTCTTTCAAATAAAATGTCAGTGTAATATTTTTTTAAACTGTTATTGACCTTAAAGGTTGCATCGCAAACAAAAGTATTAAAGAATCACTTGTATTTTAAAGGTCATTATTAGCGAACAGTATACTACATGTGAAAACATCTACTATTAAGAAGGTAATCTTTAAAAAAAATTAACAAATGTGTTAAAGTATTATTGAGCGAAGAAAGATCGTCAATAAGTTTAATGATCTGCAGCTGTTGCATGAGGGAAGATAAATGTTACAACTCATCAAACATTTGATTTCTATAAAAAGTTTGATAAAAAAAAAAATAGTTAATAAATCTTATAATTTTTGGGGTTTTTCTTTTTCCCCAACTGACTTTTTAAAAACCTTCCTTCTCCCTCCTGAGTTTGAGCGAGATTTTTTTTACAATAAAATAGTTTTAAAAAAGATATTAGGAGAAAAATCACAACTATTAGGAGTTTTGTCACAAATAATTTCTGTTGTGTGTTATCGCAAGTGCGAGATAGTCTCGGAAGAGAATGAAAATTGAACCAGTCAAGGTAGGAATGTTAATCATCTCTCAAAAAACCTGAAGTTAAACTCCGCTTCAAATGCACTTTACAACGTTTCGATCTGCAGTCGCCACCAGAGCCCTTGATAGTGGATGCAATTGTATCGCTAAAGAATAAACAAACATCAAATGTTTTAAACTAGAACTAATGATAGGAGGGTGGTTTTTATATCGTTGAAAAATAGTACATTTTCTTTTTCCATCATACTTATTGACGACCACATAAGTAATAATAAAATCTTATTTTCTAAAACGCAATATATATATATATATATATATATATATATATATATATATATATATATATATTGAAATGAAAATATCTGAACGCACATTTTAGTCGTAAATAAAACGGTGATTGATTTATCCTACAATAGAGCTTTGGTAAATAATGAGTCAACTGTTAAAGTGAAAACAATAAAAATATTAGAAAGAACTATAAGAAACTATTTCCAACTGTTTTGAAGACTTAAATCAAATGAAGTAATTTCTAGCAATTATGAAAAAGAAATCTGGAACTTTAAACCACCCACTGGTATGTACAGAACCCAATTTAATCGGAATTTAGGTTTTGGGAGACAGAAAAAATAAAATAAAGATAACGAAAATTTATATGATTTTAAAAAATCTCTTTAGGCACAAGAGTTACATTCAAATAACCGAATTATTTCAAGTTTCACTTAAATCTTAGGTTTTTCAGAAATGAAATTCTTCAGAGACCAAATTGAAATAAAGAAAGGTGTATTTTGTTCAATAAAACAAGATAAAGCAAAAAATAGGGGAAAAAATGTAGTCGGTGACAAAGTTGTGATGAAGAAAAAGAAAATAAAAAAAAAAAACGTTATGGCAATGAGCAGTTCATCAGTATGTTCGCCAATATAGCGTAAAAAGGTTTGCAGTTTTCAAATTGAAAATAAATTTAAGCATTTTCCAAAAAAAGTTATGGAACTTTCAGTTAATTTTCACTTCTTCGAATTAGGTTCTCGTAACTAGGTGACTCGAATGGAAAAGAATTTCAGAAAGGCAAAAACCTACCTTAGCACGTTTTCTAATCCAATAAATACTTGCTATATTCATTCAGGTTGATCAACATCTGTGATGATGATGATGATGATGATGATGATGATGACTAGTTATTGGAGATGTTTTAAAAAGTGATTCTCGTTCATATTCTTATAACAAGGAAAAAGATAAGCGGATGCCAAATTCACCCAACCTCTATCCGTTCGAGACATCGTCCTCTTCTTTTTGATGAAGTTAAGAAAGTATCCCTAATAAGCAGGCACTAGTGATGAAAAAAAAAGGAGGTGATGATCACGGCACAAGTCTCAAGAGGAAGAAGAAACAAGCCAGAAACGGGATTTCAAACCTTTTAAGACTAAGAAAAAAACCGACCAGAAGTGAAAATTTGACCGATAAAGTGATATTTTTTAAAGATTTTATTTTGCAACTAAAAATAAAGTTGTGTAAGTAAAAACAAAGTAGGTTATCAAAAAAAAATAAATAAAAATAAATAAATAAATAAAATAATGATAATACATGCTACAACGAGTATCTTGAAATTACCTTTTCCAACATAAAAACATAGACATTCATGATTTAAAACTAATATACGCCCACCTTTTCAATGTTCTAATTTGAATTAGTCTTTTTCTTTTTAAGTTATAGAAGAAAATCACTCATATTGTCTAAATGACATTTTAAAAATTCTGAAGGTGTGAAGAAACAAACACGATAATTTTTCATAACTCAGAAATATGAAATGCCAATAGACATATTTTTAAAACTATCTTTATCATCTTCAATTGAATAGAGCCTTTTAAAAAGTTGTTTTAAAATATTAAAAGCAAACAAAATATATACAATGATTACACTTCCTCTTTTTTTTCTTTTTTTTTTTTTTTTTTAGAGGGAAAGAAAATGCGGACAAATCGTGAAACGTGGAAAATTGTCAACACAAAAAAAAAAAAAAAATTACATGAATAGAAAGGAAAAACTTTCATAAAATCATAGAAAGAAAACTAATTGAATGATGAATTCTTAAAGAGCTCGGAAGATCAAAGATAAGGATTAATGAAAGTGATCGGTTAATCCCATTTTGAATTTTAAAGCAAAAAATGAAATATAATAATAGTAATAATAATAATAATAATAATAACGATAGTTAAAATCATGTTGTTAGATATTTTTAAACGTGGGCACATTTTCATGAAAAAAAACCCGAAAATGGTAAACACACGGACAAATTCAAGGACAATAAATAAATAAATAAAAACATATTACGTTAGTTTTTAACCGTTTCAAAGGAAAAAAAGATCTTTTGAAAAGGTGGAAAATTTATAATCTTAGGTGGAAGAAATGGAAACTAAAGAGAAAAAAAATTAAATAATGCGGTAAAGTAGTTTCATTTATAAAGTATCAAAATATAAAATCTTAAAACGACTTAACTTTAACAAGAGCATTGTTAAGGGAAGGCGTCCGATCGCAGCGGCTTCAAGGGTTGTGATTAATTGCCTTCGACTAGACGACCAAGGGCCGTGCCCCCAACACTGTGTGTGTGCAGGAGAGAGAGGGAGGCGGGCCTAAGAGAGAGTAAGAGGAAAGAAGAAACGCAGACGGAGGGGGCGGGCGGGCCGACGTGCATGTGCAATAGTGAAAGAATGAACCTATCATTGGGATGATGATGATGATGATATCTACATATTCATACACGCACCATTCTGCATGCATACGCAGATTTAATAATGTCTTATTCTATTCACACCTAAGGTTTAATTTAGACAAAGCTTTGCACTTTTCCCCGACACAATCATGATTATGATGAAATAAAGAACTTAGGGAAAAACTGTTTAATGTGGTCTGATTGAGAGAGAATTTCCAAAACTTGTATTGAATTCAATAATTTGTCAAATTGCGAACGGTAAAAAAATACTCTAAAAAATCAAACAACCTACAATTTAAAGAAGCAAACTAACAGAACAGAAAACGAATACAAGTGACTATATTATTTATTTATATATTATGCAATAAATCTTTTGGTGTTATCAAAGTTGACTTGCATTTCACTTGTTTAAAATGTAGCGCTTTCCTGATGTCAGCACGAACGGAGGGAAACATTTTTCAGTACTCTTAAAACTTAAAGGAAAAACAAACTAGAAAATCATGTCATTCACTACTTAAAGGGAAAAGGACACCGTTTTAACTAGGGAGAAAAACTTACTCAATGCTGGGTACAATCTGAAATTTAGAGATTATTCATATTGGTTTTACACCTATACACATAAAGCCGGAGAGTGTATAGCCTGAACCAACGAACTAAAAAAGAACCCCCAAAAACATTGAAGGATGTGGAGTCCGATCAAAAATGTTAAACATTATATTGTAAGCGGAGAGAGTGTGAGGGAGAAAGATAAAATAAGGGCAAAAGCCGATTCAAAGTTAACTTATAGTTAATAATTCACTAAGTAAAAAACATGAAACATTCAAAGTATCAAAATATTTTATTAATTTTTTTTTATAATGATAAAATCAGCTTTAAAATCAAATGGATTTCGTATCTGCAAAATAAGTGAATTATCTTTATTTTGTGTTTGATACTAAAAACTTTTTACAACAAACGGAGGAAACGCGAAACTGGTGATAATATGCGAAACTATTCTGAAGTTAAATTGGAATTAAATTTGATCTTAAAGGAAGGAAAAGCAAATAATGTCTACTAACCATAAGACCACTAAAATCATGTTCTTTAATATTTTATTTTTTTTTGTACTAAACCATTATTTGTTTTAATTGTTACGTTTTGTTTACTTACTTAAAAATATAACATTGTTTTTATTTTATTTCACCGCAGACAGATAAGGAAAATTTCTTAGCAAGTCTAATTTGAATTTTCCTATAAAAAATGTCTCCTTTATAGACCTCACTTTTTTCTGACCTACCTGAAATATAAAGACTTTTTCTCTTATGATTTTTTTACGAAAGGAGCCTCGCCAATCCTCGGAAATTATTCGTGGTGTTCGGGACATCTGTAGTGTCCCACGCTCTTCTCTTAAACTTCGAACACTTCTGTTTATATTGATGCGTTTTATGGAAGAATGTTTTTTGTTTATTTGCGGGGTGGGAGTGCGGATATGAGCGAGTAAAAAACTGTCCAAGCAAAAATGTTATGTCGTAAGGGATAGAAAAAAAAAAAGCTGCTGCCGCCGTAGTAGCAGCATCCATGGTAACATCGTCATCCTTGTCATTGCTGTGGCGAATGGAAGATGTTGCAGAGGGATTGGCCGGACTTGCCAACCAAAAAAACAAAAACTAAACAAAACAAAAAACGATATTAAAAAAAAAAAAAATGAAAAAAGAAAAACTAAAAAAAAAGAAAATGCACTAGTGGACAATAAAGGGAAATACAGGAATTCGGCCTTTTAACACTTAGGTTGATGGTAATCATAGAGTCGGTGCTAGAAGACATTTTTTTTCCACTAAAGCCACGGGTAAAGAAGAGTGATACGATTTTGTTTTTTTTTGTTTTTTTTTAATAAAGATCAATGAGAATTTTTTTAACAAAATGCATTACTAGGTGAAGCAAATTATAATTATAATATAATACTAAAAATAACAAATTAAAAAGAAAGGAAAATAGATAATTATTCGAATTTGAGAGACAAGCGTTTTTTGTTTGTTTTTTCGTTTTGTTTTGTTTTTTTTTCAAGTCAATGAAAAAAGCGGGGATCGGGGAAAGGAGCTAATGAAACCGCAAATCTAATAAGTGTGTAGTAAAAACTATTTACGGTTGTAAAATTTACTTTTATTTTTGCACTTGCAAAAATGTGTAATCAAATACTTTTCTTTATGGATTGTTTAATCTATGAAAAAAGGAAAAAGAAAGTCTTGAAAATGAAAGTCGCAAGATGTTAGCTAAAAAAAAAAAGCAAACAAAAAAAAACAACTAAACTCTTCTTTTTAATTGTTTTTTGGGTGATCGGTGATATCAAAGCAAGCAGATTAAACTAAATTTGAAATAACTAAAAAGACAAATTTGACTTTGTGATCTTTAAGTGGTAGAGAAAAATATTGTTCAATGGCTTTAAACAATATTTACAGCGCTATTTTTATTTTAATTTTTTGTTATTTTTTGGACGAACTTTTAAAAGAAAATAACTTAGGTAATATGACCAAATAATCTAATACCAAACCTGGGAATTCTAAGTGTCACTGTTTGGATAGCACGTAAATCGACACAATAATAAGACATTCCCGTTTAATCCGTTCAACAAAAATATTTTGGTCTACTCTTGTGATAATTTGTAAATTATGAAATACACACAAATAAACAAATCTAAGTTAGAAAAAGGCTAACACAGACTTGAACCAAATTGTCATACAGTGGTCGAAAAGAGACTAGTGATAATTGTTAACGAAAAAATATATATTGATGACATCCATTTAATGTAATTGTTGAAAGAAGTAAGCTTTTGATTAAAAATAAAGGTTTTAAAAACGTGCGATCAACCGACGAAGACGACAAGAAGAAGAAAAAGAAGAGGAGATCGTTGTATCGATCAGCCCGAGTAAATGTTTGTAAATTGAATCGAAATCAAAATGCCACGCGACTTTCAGTTTGGCACGTGTCTTGTTGGCGGTAGAAACAAATAGAAGACAAACAGCGAAATTAAAGAAAACCGAAAACTAAAGTTAATAGAGAATTGTTTGAAATTAAAAAATAAAAGCCAGCAACGTTTTGACATTCATTTTTGCTTTTTTTTTTGAGTGACCGACAATAGGATGAACTAAATTATATTAGATAACTAGTGAAATTTTTTAAAATTTAAGTTTTACGGAACCTACCTTAATTGTTTGTTGCAGTTTAATTCCCTAATGCAGACGATTAAGTATATTCACCGACAAGCTTTTCAATATATCTTATTTTAAGGAGTGCAAAAATCGAATAAAATGATAGAAAAAATATTGGTAGCCAGAAGTGTTGATTAGGGGCTAACAGTAGATCAAAATAAATAGATTAATTATTGGATCATATCAGAGGGGGAAGGAACATGTTGCTATTTTCGCTTTAATTAGACATCTGTTTTTATGACGAGCAAAGAAATATGTGAAGAAATTAAAGCAAACGCCATCGATATTTTCAGTTAAGGCGATTATTACATAATGATGATGAAAATGAGGATTACAATAGTTAAATTTTTGGTAACTAACTCTCGATGAGTGAACAATGTAAGAAACGTTTAAAAGAAGAAAGGATCACTTGATGAATTTTTAAAAAAATGAGAAATATAGAATTTAATGCATTTTGGAGAGGAGAGAAGATACTGGACACTACGTACCACATAGTACGTGGAGAGGAGTTAATATGTACAACTGTTCGTCTAGCTTGAGATAATGACGACGAAGAAGAACATGAAATAATGTGACTTTGAAAAGATGACGACTTGATAGTAATTATTAATGATGAAAAAATTATTAAAACCAAAAAAGTCTCTCACAGAACAACAAAACAATGAGAGGTTGCAGCCAAGGACGAAGGGGGGAAAAAGAATTGGTATCGGCTGGATGACGATCCAGGCATGTGTTATTGTTATTCAACTAGGAGGATTCATTCCAATGCACCATTTCAGTCAAATGCAAAACCGGTAGGGTAGGATCATTGGGCTGGAGGATATAGGAAATAGTTTATTAATCTTTTTTCTTTCTTTTTTTAACAAAGAGAAGAAAAGAAAAAAATCTCTTAACCAAACACTAAATATCAAGGGCCGATCGTGGTTGATTTGAGATGGTTTATGAGCAGAAAGGGTCAGCAAACAAAGGTAACAATTTTTCTTTATAATTTTACCATCAAATGAATGTACATAGAATGTGTTATGTGCGTGTTTGGGAAAACCGAATGAAGAATGTGTAAGCGATTAAGATGGCTAGAATGCCATGCTGCAACCTGTCTGCTGGCACCAACAACTTGGGCATTTTTGACCAACAGCAGCTGGTTTCTAACGGGTAGGGCAGATCAGTGATCTTGGACAATCAAATTCTATTCATGATCCAGAGAAGAAAATGAGAATTATAATAAGAAGGAAAAGCATGCGGAAAACAAGAAGAATCAGAAGAGAATTTAAGCTTACCCCATGTATAATCCATTCATCGTGGTAGTAGTAGTAGTAGTAGTAGTAGTAATAGTAGTAGTAGTAATAATAATAATCTTGGTGTGGGTAAAAGTAGTAGTAGTAGTAACAGTAACAGTGGTGGTATTATGGTTGAAGTGTCAGTGCTGAGAGATCAGCACGCGCTGTCCATTGTATGTGCCTTCTTGTATAAAACTTAGTAGTTTCTTATCCCCGATTCTCTTCCACTTCTTTAAACGACGACGCGCACTTGCACGTACACATAATAGTGATGATGATAATCAAATGCAGTACTAACAACAACTAGCAGGACCCTACTAGTCGTTGTCGTCGGAGATGGTTATCTTGGGCAGCAGAAGAAATTAGAGGAGGGCTGAGTTGTGCCAGTCCATTTTGACTGTTGTGTTGCCAGCAGTAGTTGTTTGACGATGACGACGACGATGATGATTGCTGCCTAAGCTTGACGGCGTCGTCGGCGTATTTTGCATCCTCTCTTCACCATTCCCCGGGGCCAACTTGCTGCCTCCGCCGTCGCCTCCTCCTCCACCACTACGCCGTTTCCCCTACCGCCAACCCGACACCCCTCCACTGACTATGCACTCTTCCGAAATCCAAGCCACATTTTCGAGCTGAGCCAAAAAGAATTATTATTATCCACATGAAGCCATCAAAAAGGGCAAGTCTATAGGCTGAGGCCTGCAAGACAAAGGAGCAGCCTGCTGCTGCTACAAGACCAGCCCACCATACAACAACAACAGACCAGGGGCCTGACGACCTTAGCAGGACACCCCGGACCCACAGCCACTCAGTAGCCAGCTTCTCCAGGTTGCCAGCACGAGTTGGTGTTGTCTTGAGTTGGACCAACTGAAAACTGCTGCTGCTCTTCTTCCTTCTCTAGTGTAAAGCGCGCGCACATACTCTCTCCCCTCTACAGAGTGGAGGAACCTGAGCAGAGTGGACCAAGGCCACCCTCATAACCTCAACTATTACCTAGATGCTCTTCTCCAAGCTAGCTTAGCAGAGGGAGAACAAGATGACAATACTGGCTTGTCATAGTAGCAGCAGCAGTAGCAATAGACCGAGTGGTAGCAGTGGCACAAGTAGTAGTGGTTGTAGTAGCAGTAGCAGTAGCGATCCTGGAAGAGTAGTATACACTCACATATACACGCACATAAAGTAAAACATAGACAGAAGATTGAAGAACGTTGTTCTCATCCTAGGCTTTACACGTACATACACAGTGCAAAACACATGGCTTTGGAAGGCGGGCAAAGGAGCAATGTCAGGGTGTAGAGACAGCTCTGTCATTAAATTCTTTTCTACTCTGATAATATATATTGCACACACACGCACACGCACTCACACACCTACGGGCATAAAGATTGTGAAGCGAAGGTGTCGTCGTCAATTTTGCGACTGGAATACACACACGCACATAATAGAATATGAGAAACTTCAGAATCGGGCTACATAACATTTATCAAATCTATAACGTCAACTTTCTCACAATATCAGTAATCAGTAGTATCATTAGAGACTGAATAAAAAAAAAACTATCAATGGATTACGATGACTGGGGACTGACTGACTACTGGCAGATCCAACAGCCGTAACCACTGACGACTACTAATCGTGTTTATTCTATGTAAAGAAATATAAGAAAAATGTCCACTCAAATGTCAATAAATTTGCTGACGAAAAAACAGACCATAAACTTGACAATTAGAGGATTATGAATTCAAAATATTGTTGGGTAGCTAATGTCAACGACTTTGATTTCAACAGTAAACTAAATTGTTTTAATGGTAAACTCAATTTTTGAAAAATACTTTCTTTGTTTTCAAATAGCCAAAAAAGAGTGATGTAGAATGTCAATTATTTTAACCTTATTTTTTTACTCTTGTTATTGTTGTTTAAAACATTCCAATGTTTTGTCTCTTGTACGAGGCGCAGAGTCCAGTAAGTTATTTGTTTTCTGATTAAAGAATAAAGTTTAAGAAAAAATTCACCCACATTACACGCGACTGGAAAAAGCTTTAAGAGAGAGAGAGAGTGAGAGAGAGAGAGAGAGAGAAAGAGAGAGAGAGAGAGAGCTAACGTATTTTACCACAAATATGCGAGTAAGTAAAATCTTTATTATTGTTATTCATTTAACTTGTGCTTTTTTGTCGGAATAGAAGGCTGCATTGGTTCAATTCGACATCATTTATTTATTATTTGACACGATTAAAAAGGACATTCTTCTGATGAAGCAAAACTTTCTTTTGAATAATTGCCTTCCATCCTTTTGTAAAGATACAAACATGCAGGAAAAGATGATGAAAAAAAGCCGGGTGTGTTATATGGGATTTCTTAGTAGAAAGAATTTATAGAGAGTACAAAAAATACGGTGATCATAACTTTGAAAGGCATTTCGGTCATTTTCCTTCAAAATATTAATTTATTCAATCATTCAAGAAGTTTTGTCATTTTCAAATCTGCTAAGTCAGAAGAAAAAGAATAGTAAACAAAAAGTTTATGTTTTTATCGCCACACTTAAAATGCCGACTGAATGTTTTTTCCTGATGTTCACACACACACACACACACACACACACACACACACACATATTACGTTTATCCAGGTAATAAAAAACAAACATGAATTGGATGCTTAAAACCATTGTATCATTGGAACAATGCCATAAGTACTTTTTAAAAGGACCAAACAAATCAACTGAGTTATTGCCTTGATCTTTTTTTTCTTTTTATCGTTCCTTTCTAAAGATTAGGTAATGAAGTATTATCTAATAATCAGAGCACAGAAAACCGCTGGAACTGGCCAAATACTTTAGGAAAAAAAAGAACCAATTTTTAAATTCTCACATAAGAGAAGAAACAACTAGAGGAAAATATAAATATAGAATAATTGACTTTTTCACCTTAACGCTTGCGAAAAACAATACAGTAATTAACATAACTTTTCACCTGAATTGTCCCTCTAAATGTTTATAAGTCGATGAAACATGAACATTTGCGGATTGTATCGAAATGAAACCTATGTTTTATAATGCAACATATTTATCAATTTTTAGTGTCCTAACAAGAGTTTAAGTCATATTTTATTTTTCTATTGACTTTTCAAATGTCATTGTCAATGATTTTAGTTGTAATTAGATACGCAAAAGAAAAGTAGATTAAACATCTCTAATAAAAATTCTTTAAAAAAATTTTGTTTTCGTTTCAATATGCGTCAGTCTGAATAGAAAATTTGTATGTAAAAGAAAAAAAGAAGTAGGCCTGATGGCTATCGTCGAATAAAGAGGCTGTTTTCGTTCTCGTAACAGTCTTTTCAACTGGTGGTCTTTGGTCAGTCGGTCATTTAGATGATCAGGTACCAACAACTATTTCAACGAATTATCCTTTCTTCTAAAGTGTAGTCACTCGTTTACGTTTACTTTAAATGCACATATTAAGGCAATTCTCACGAAGTTTTAAAGATTATTATCAATGCAATCTACACATTTTATATTGGGTTGAAAAACTGTCCACTTGCTCTCATCATGAAGACATTCACAACTTCACAATAATCTAAATGATAACTATATTATCCCTTCACATCCACTGCCACTTTTAAGTAGTAATTATAAAAGAAAATATTACACATAAAATAGTACTACAATTGCTAGTAAATGTCATTACAAGCATAAAGGCAACCATTTATTTAGAAAATGGTTGCTTTATGTTAGTAGAGATAGAATTAATTGTTTAAAAAGAAATGAGAAAAGGGAAAGCTAAAAATTGTTGCATCAAACCTGGGACCCGCAAAAAGTGGTCAGGGGGAAAAACCTGAAACGTTGTTTCGAGGAATCAAGTAATCATAAGTCTATAAAAAGAAATCGGAATCTATACTCAGCCGAAAAAAGACTAAGTTTATTTTTTTTTAATCAGGACAAAATTAAAAGAGGCAAAAACAAAATTAATTTTCAAGTCAATGAAATAGAATGAACTTTTAAAAAGTTAATCCCTACAATTTTTTTCTGACTAAATCGATTCATGTTAATGATTGAAATTTTTGTTTCTAACAATTTAAGGGTTCATACGGCTGATTTTATTTTTCAATATAGATTAATAATCGTTATGTTCAACTTGAGTTTATAAATCTATTTCTAAGGAAAATGTTTGAAATTTTTCAAACAATTTTTATTATTTGAACTTGTTACATCTACTATCATCGATTAATTAATATTTATTTCCTGTTAATAAACTACTTTCTCCTTACTAATAATCAATAAATTTCTTAGAATTAATCACATAAAAACATTTTAATTAACGTCTCTCTTCTCTTGACTAAAAACAAATGTATCATTTGTTGAAATCTATTATTTCTTGCATGGTAATTTAAAGAAAACAATGACCAAGGGATTGGGGTGAAGCAGTTTTCCAACAAAAAACATTCCGAATTCTTTCGTAGACTTTCAGAAATAAAAAGTTGAACTCAGAATAGGTTGTCACTGGCACTTAAATTTTTCATCAAACGAAAGTCATCATAGTCAAAACTGGTGGCTTATGGAAAATAATCGCTTTTAAAAGTTACACGCCGCCCTACGCTTTCTGATTGAAACAAAACAAAACGTATGAACAGGGTTATTGCGTGTATTGTACAAGTCAATTACTTTTCAGATCAGTTTAAATGTGACGGCTTTGGTGTTAGGGTTATTGGCTAGAAATTATCTCCCTTAAATTTGTTGTGCCTGCCACTGGCCACATGCTAAAGCCCCAACGGACAGTGGTGAGAACAAAATTGGTTCTACACCATTCTACACTACCTTCTAAACTTCTTTTGGATATTTAGCATTTGGTTCAATACGATTCTCAAAGGCATCTGGAAAAAACACGTACAGAATTCTGACTAAGTTGTTAAGGAAGCTGATTTCTTCGTTTAGTTTGATTATTTTATTGAAATTAATGTGCATTATTAATCATACAAAATTTTATGAAACTATTGTTTCAACCGAAATCTTCTCTTGTGATAATAAAAATGAATTTGCGTTAAAAGAATTACTTCATTAAAACAGAAAAAATGCAGGAAGTTTTAAAATAGCTTAAATATTCCATTTTGTTTGAAGTAATCCTAATTCCCACAAAAAGATGTACAGGTATTAGCATATCTTACAGTTGAGTGACTTCGACAACAAAAACGGGTTGAATTTCACTGAATTGCAAAGTGAAGGACTGTAACGTGTGTCCCATAGCATGGTTAAAGTATATTTTAGGGTTTATTAAATTTAGATCATAAAGAAAAGAAAAGAAAAATCCTGTTCAGGGTGGATACAAATGTTTCGGGACAAAACAAGAATTCTAAATAAACAAAATTTTCACCTGAGGAAAGGATGGAAAAATGAATATTTACTGCTGAAGTGAAAAGAAACATTCACACTTAATGATGGCAATTTATTTTGTTCTTTACTCAAGTAAAGTATAATCAAGAAAGGAAAATCCAAAAAGGTGATAGAGGCGCGTTCTTTTAAGATCCTTCTGTCATTTCCTCTAGGTAAAAGTTTCTCCTTATTCTTTTTAATTTATCAACACCAGAGAGAGAGAGAGAGAGAAAGAGAGAGAGAGAGAGATTTCTTCAGCAAGAAAATTACTATTTTCTCTTTCTACGGAACATTTTTTTCCTAAATTGTTGTAAAAAGAGAAAGTGATTGGAAACTGTTTTCAATAATTCATATAACCAGCAACCTCTTATTGTCTTTTATCGATGTTTTATTATTTGCACTATCTTCACTAAAAGTTTATGCAACATTCATCTTCATGCTTTTGGGATGACTACAGTGACCGTGCTGTTATGCGTGTGTGTGTGTGTGTGTGTGTGTGTGTGTGTGTGTGTGTGTGTGTGTGTGTGTGAGAGAGAGAGAGAGAGAAAGAGAGAGAATAAAATGGTGTGTCAGAAATTAGCTAGGTGAAATTAAACTTAATTCTACCGCAGCCTTGCTGTGATTAGGACAGCTAAATAAATTAAATCTATAAGTTTACCGATAGACATCCAAGGCTTTTCTACTACTGTTGTCATATTTGGAAAGAACAAATGAGATAGGCGTCTTTTACCTTTTAGGTGATTGAGTTTCTCTTTCAATTGGCTAGTGTACGTTTATTTTACACATCATCAAGTCCTTCCAGACCAGACCAGTACCATTAAAAAGAAGGCTCGAGCCAGAGCCAACTAAAAATTTTTTTGAAATTAAATTAAGGAGAACAACGACAACAAAACGTTGTTTCTGTTGTCGCTGCTTTTATCTCTGCTGCACACACGCACTATACAAATAGCAAGAAACAGAAGCTTTTATTGTTAATAATGATAATGGGATGATGCAGATTACCAATGATGATAAACAGCACACTAACATGTTACTGCAACAAACGACTTCATTATTATTCTCCAAACTAAAGTTATTTTTTAAAAACTTGGTTTCTTTTCTGAATAGCGCGAAATATTTACAATTTAACATACGTATTTTTATTTGAAAATTGGAACCGAAAAGTTTGGCATGAAGATTTTCGTGTTTTGCAATTTTATAGTTATCGTATATTACGATAAAATTTCCCATATCCGAAACTATTTTCCTTCAGAAATCATTAATTGGCGTCGTTACTTATGATGATTATAATACATAAACACTTTAAAAAAAAAGAAAAAATGAAATAAAGATCTTATTTCCTTTCTTTATTTAATCATTTATTTTTGTGTGATGTTCCATTGGATGTGGAAAGGGAATTTTGACGTAAGATTTTGAGGTAGAAAAGGGAATTCTCATAACACATTTTCTTCATTGTTTAATATTTGTTTATTCACCTATTATTCACAGAAAATTTTAGCTGAAAGTTTTTTGTTCTTTTCAGCAATGAAAACTGAGGAATGATCAAATATTTTTAATTTATTAAAAGAAAAGGAAAAAATTCGAAATTCATTTGTATATTACCATCCTCAAGAGTTCATCATCATCATCATTAGCAGTAATTTTAACTATCATGTGATTTCCCGAAGAAGACGAAGACATTTATGAAAAAAAAAAAAATTGTAAGTGAATTCTAAATTTCTATCACTTCGAACAAGACATTTTCACAACTCATTAGAAATTAAATAAGTTGAAATTCGAACTTGCGATCGCGATAATTGTTTGCGTGACAATCAAACTCGTAGAATAATCAACTCAGAAAAAAAAAGTTCTTCGATTGGGACTTGGTTGATGGTGTCAGTTGTAATCACACAGGCAACTAGTGAATGTGATTACGATTTTAGTTCACAAGTTATCAATTTGATTACAGCAGAAAATTGGACTAAATGTATAGAGAGATCAGAAGAGTTAAGTAATTCCCGCACATCTTTCTCCTGCACACACATAAGCGAAAAACTCGGTAACTTGTACTTTTTACTTACAAATGGGAATGCCTTTTTCAAGAAACTGTTTAAGAATGAAATACCTCCGCTCAATTTTTTTTCTTATTTTCTTTTCCCATTTAAATCAGAGATGCGATTTAAAAAAAAGAAAAAGTTATCTTTCCATTTTCGAATAATAATCATCGTGTAGGTTCCGTAACAGGTGCATAATCAGCAAATGATTACCCACCACTACATATATCTGTAGTAGAAGTTAGTGACAGTAAAGTTAATATTTCTCCTGATGAATTTTATTCTTTCAGTGAACTGATGAAAATTATTAAAACCAATTATCACCATTTTTTAATGAAATGATAACCCTTCCGAATCTCACATTGTTTCTCTATCTCTCAATAACGAAATAAAGTGAGGCTATAAAATAAATCCAACTTCATTATTGGTTATCAATTAAAAATCAATGCAATATTCTCACAAAACAGTTGGTGCTGTTGTATTGACATATTTAAAATAATACAAATAATACAATTATCAAGCAAATGAATATTTTGTTTCACTTCGCACATCCAGCTCTTGTAAATTAAACGAATTTGCAAGTTTTGTTATTACTGTACAATTTTTCTGCTTTTTAGACATTGCTTTATTTCAATAAAACTTGTTTTAACGAAGAATACCTGAATAACAAATCACAACTTCAAATCTGCCATATCATAGAGAAGCACATTAAAACATTTGGTAGCATTTACCAAACCCTTATTTCCGTTGTGGTTCAATCAGAGGGCAATTTTCCCAATTTCTTACGAAAATTGTCCGTTCTTATTTCTCTTCCTTTTTTTTCTTCTATCGGTCAACTTAATCATAGGAATGGGCAATAGACTTCCTTAATTTATTTTTCTGTTTTCATTCCATCTAATATAAGTTAATTTAACTTCATCACAACCACCCCATTTTTTTTTTCTTTTTTCAATATCTACCTTTATCTTTAGCGACGTTGAGAAGGTCTGTTGTCCGGATTGTATAAATTCAAATTTTGATAAAGATTTATTCCCGAATTTTCTGGTCATCCTAAATTGATATCATAAAAAATAAAAAATGAAGAATTTTCTTAACTTTGCAATATACATTTCAGGATACCTGTCGGAAGTGTGTGTTGAATTTCATTTTGTATAGTCCATGATTAACAGAGCGTGAATAACAAAACTCTAAACAATTGTAATAAAAAAAAGAGAAAAGATCTGCTAGGCAAATTTGTTTCTTTTTCTGTCTTTATTTGTTGATGTTACTCAATTCAATATAACTCAATTTATCAACCAAAATTCCAAGTCTTTAAAAAGTCCCAACAATTAAACTATATTCCAACAAAAATCTATTTTAAAAATATCAGCGCTTAAGAAAGATGTGCATTTTCGTTTTCTACTTGTTCAAGTTTTATTGAGGTTTGATACTTTCAAAATGTTAGATCATTTGACATAAACAGGAAAATATCAATTCATTAAAGTTACAATACAACTAGATTAAAAAAAGGAAACTGCATTATCAAAATGATACTATGACTTACTCGGACTATTGTATTCATCTTGGTTATTATAAGCACCACGTTTTAGCCGTTGTATCCTCTAGATTTCTTTAGGTGAAATGTCGTAGATGATAATAATCTTCTGGGAATTTCAAAATCAACCTTTATTCAGTCTATGGGGATAGATTGTTCTTATTCTGTTGTCCATGCTCAAAAGATATCTTGAATCAGTTAATTTTTCCATGAGATATTGCTTGTCAGTCTTTTCATATGAACAAGAATATATGACATTTTACTCTAACACAGAGACTTATGGCTGTCAGTTTATTTATACAAGGCCATTTGACAAGGAAATTAAACAGGAATAGTGAAAAGAAAACAACATGCCTCCGTAGATTGATTAAAGGATTTGATTCGAAATTTCCAGAAACTTACCGACTATAATAGGTACCTGATAAAGGTTGGAGAGTGCAACGGTCGAAACGTTATAACTAACAAATAATATAAGGATACTAGTCCGAATAGATCAATGTATGATGATGATTCCTCATCTCACAAATAATCAAAAATATTTTCATACAAAGATTTTAACTCTTGTATCATTCAGCAGATTATAGCAAGTAACTTTTTTTCTGGTAAGAAAATAATTTGTCTATAATCTTAAAATCTTTCAAGCACTTTACTAGAATTTAGCAGAGAGGACTTCGTAACCTTTTAGTTCGGCACAAAACTGTACCAACGAACAAAATGCCAGCATCATTATTTTTCTTTAATTTATTTCCGTAATTTTTATTACTTAGCAAAATAGGTTACTACTTTCATTATTTACTTAGGCTAAGTTTGATGAAGCAGATCCTAAATTATTTGTTAAATTATTGCGAAGGTTATTTGGATTTGTTAAAAGAATAATATTTGAAAAGTGAAATTACAGTTTGTCTTGTATAATAATTAAAAAAAAAAAAAACAACATACTAACGAAATGAGTTAAACTATATTCATAACTTACCTTAGGATTTTGTGGACATTTCTGTTTCTAATGAACGATGCAATAAGTGTCCATCTCTTTCAATTGCATCCAAACTTGGCTGTTTCGTTTTACAGATAAAATTAGTCGTTCTTCTTAAAAAAAACATTTTTGAGGTTTGATTTGCAGAAATAACAGGAATGGTTATTTTTTATTGAGATGTATTTGTTAGGAAGTAATGGGCCCGTAATTTTGTCAAAGTACTATGATTTTGATATCCAAATCCTTTTTTTTTTTTTTTTTTCAGGTTTCTTAGAAGACCAGAAACTCAACCAAAACTATTTCTGGAGGATAAAAATACTTCTGGATGATACTTTTTAGAAGAAGAAAAAAAGAGACGGTATTATCATAATGAGAATTTAAAATAAGTTTAAAGTTCTCATTTTTACACTCACATATAAAAAAAGGAAAAATTAGTTTTAGTTTTCATAGACACTACATTGATCCTAGACATCGTTTTTTACGGGTACTTTGCACGTTTTCATTTTAATCAAATTTTCAAGCTGTCAATGCAAAAAAAAGTATTTTGGTGTTTTCCAAGTTCTCAAAAGGAAATATACAATAATTTTTCTTAATTTAGAATTTTTTGTTAACATTTAGTCTTGTTGACTTCATAAAAACACTTAATGAATTTAATAAAACTGAAAATCAAGTCTGAAAGTCGAGTATAAAAGCATGCTTCTCTACTTTACACTTGATGCGACATGATCATATTGTCTCATTCTTGGAAAAATTTCTTCTCGGTTTAATAAATTTAGTTGGATTTTTGATTGTCTTCAATGATATTTTCATTTTCCGCTCTTTGTGTGTTGTTTGTGTCCCCATTTTCTTTGTCGACCAATAAAATATTATTATTTGTATATATATATATATATATATATATATTGAGATATGAAATTTAATTAAACATTTTAAAAGAAATAGAGTGAAAATAGTAAAAAAAGTGTTTTCACTTAATTTTTTAAACTTACAGAAACTGTTTAGTGTTTCTGCTTCAGTAACATGACTTCCATCAAAAGTAGATCGGTTCATACCTTTCAGATTGATATTCAAAACTGTTTTAATCATTGTAATTGTAGTTGTAGTAATAGTAATAATAACAGCAATGATGACAATAATAATGATAGATAGATAGATACATAGATATCTTTAGATGTAAAATCCTACCCCCTCAAAAGTTAACCCAAATTATAAGTAAAAATTAAGCAAAAAAGCATTGACTACTGACTGATTGATTGACCCACTGATATTTCAATTTTAGAGATAACACGTTTGAGTTAAAATGATTTTAGCACTAGCAAAAAATCATAGCAGGAAAAGTAAATCTAAAAGTCCAAATATTGTGTGAATGATAAAATATAAATATGAAACTTTCAGATTTTCTAAAGGCTAAGATGAAAACAATTTGCATCCTGTCCAAAGCAATATACAATTAAGTCAAAGCTTTCCAAAAAGTCGTCGATGACCTCAAGGTCTGTCGAGTTCTCTAATTTTTTCATTGAATTATTTCTTTTTATAAACATTTTTGAATTAAACAATTGGCTTAGATAACAAAACATTAAAATACCAAAGAAAAAATATATATTTCAAATTGACGCCAATGCAAAAAGTTTGAAAACTCCAAGTTATAAAGGAATGAAGAAAAAGGCAATGTGAGGCTTTTCTGAAGAAATAATTTACATAAATTTCAATAAAAACTGTTGATGATTTTTCTCTTTTTCATTTAAGAATAATAAAACGATATTTAAAGATATTGGTCTTCATTTTCCAAGGTTTCTCTTTGCACTTGAAGTTACAAAGTAATGACTTCACGTAACAAAACGACGTGTTGTTGCTTGATATTGTAGAAAAATTTATTTTCAGTCGTAATTTTTTGATTAAATTTTGAAGATTTTTTTAAAAGAAGTCTTCTTTTTTATAGTTATTTTGCGAATAAAGATTCAAGTTTGTTTCTGAATTTGGATATTACATATTAACAAACCAAAAAGAATCTTCCTAGCTTGTCTTTTTTTTAATTGAGGCTCAGCGTTTGTCCCTGATTCCTCCCCTCTTTCTATATCACTCCTTTCTGTGTTTTCTTCTCTCTCTCTCTCTCTCTCTCTCTCTCTCTCTCTCTCTCTCTTTTCATCTCTTCATCTTCACGTACTTTCTTTTCTTTTTCACTTCCTCTATTTTTTTTTTTTTTCGCCAAGCTTTTTTACTTTACTGACGCTCTCTTTAACCCATTATCTCTTTCTTTCTTTTCAATTTGTATTCTTTTTTTCATTCTTAGTTTCTTCACTTTCTAAACATCTCTGCTTTCTCTATCCAATAAATCTTTTTTTTCTTTCTTTCATCGAAGTCGTTTAATTTTTCTAGCTCTCATTTTTTTTCCATTCATTTTTTTTCCTTCTTTCTATTTTCCCCGGATTTCTTCTTTTTTTTCTTAAAAAATACTTTTTTTCTCACTCACTCTTTTGTTTTTACTTTCTTTATTTTTCTCACTTTCTTTCACGGAATGTTTTACTTTTTTTCAAATTTTCGGTCACATTTCTCATAACTTTACCATCTTTTTAATTTCCTCTTTCTTTGTTCGATGATTTATTTCTCTTTTAAACACGCATACACGCACGCGCAAAAACAAAAACAAAACAAAAACATATATACATACAAGGTAGGACGGAAGCTTAGATGGTCTTTAAAAGTTAATTTTAATAAATTTGAAATGTTAAAATTTTTGCTTCTGTATATTAACTGTCCCTTGACTTTTGCGAATGGATTAATTCTATATCAATTATAACTACGGCCCGCGGGCTACAAGCAGCCCGAAGTGCTTTTTAAATGGTTTGCCTATAACTTCAATATTATACCAAAAAGATCTTTATACGGAAAAGAAAAAAAAATCACTATTTTGGAGGTAGATGCTAATACGTATGGTCGTGTGTATTGAACATAGTTGAGGTACCTTCAACGTAAAATTACCTCGGATTTTTTTAGTAATGAGCCATCTCATTCAACCTGCTTTTCGCAAAAGTTGCCCATGCCAATTCTATACACATACACAGACAGACACCATGTTATGGAAACCGTTTAGTTTATTGTTTTAGGTTTACTAAAACAATTAGTGTAGTTTAAGAGGTGAATCGAACTCACTACAATCAAGCCGTATGAGACTAGTTTGTAGTCCAATACGACTTGACTCTGTTCGACTCAAGAAGACTAATCTGAGCTTAATAAACATTCATTATATATATATATATATATATATATATATATATATATATATATATATATATATATATATATGTGTGTGTGTGTGTGTCTGTGTGTCTGTGTGTTCGCTAATGGTCCAGAAGACCGGGGTTCAGTTCCAGGTGGAGTCATAGCAATGGTACTTGATGCCGCATTATAAGTTGAAGGATCTAGGTTAAAGTGGAACAGGGAAAGGGGTAGCGCCTTCTCTTACACTTCCATGTAGTAGCTGATGAAATGGGAGCCTTCGAGTCGCCAACTTTTCACACACACACACACACACATATACATACACACACATACACACACACACACACACACACATATATATATATATATATATATATATATATATATATATATATATATAAACTAAAATCTGTTTCTTTTCTTAAACCGACAAAAACAAAACATCATAGTCAGATTTTTATTAAAACAATACATTTAAAATGCTCGAGATAATGCTATATCCAGTCTAATAATTTGCAGCTGAGTGATAAGTTTGTGTCGTCTGCAGTCGTGCTGCACATCATTTTAAATCATTCACATACTGGTTATAATGGAGAATGCTAATAACAACGTCAATATCATCATAGATTTACGGGTCGTCTTTTTCCTTTTCTCCCTCCCCCATTTTCTCTCTCTTTCTTTCTCTCTCTCTCTCTCTTTCTTTCTCTCTTTCTCTCTCTCTCTCTCTCTCTCTCTATATATATATATATATATATATATATATTGAGACCCCTAAAATGTGATGGGTATAAAAATAGTGTGAGCCCCAGAAATAATAGCTAGTGTGAATTATTCCCAATGGCAATAAATGGTCATCGCTAGCATAACTAACTCTTTTTTAACGTTTTTTTTTCTCTTAAACTTGATAAATCTTATATTTATCTCTCTCTTAAGCTCCTAACTTTTCCTCTTCTTTTTTCTCCCTCTTTTCTTTCAATTATTTTCTCCATCGTCCAGTTTCTTTCATAACTCATTCGTTCTTCTCTTACCCTGTGTATACTTGACGACCCTTGAACTAGTTAAGTTCTCGTAATAACTGCCGTACATCGATGCTTCTACTTCAGAAAGATTGAAGAATTTTAGTACATTTCAATTTCATATCTATTTGCGTATATTCGATATATCGAAAATTTAGATGAGTAAAAATTGACATCCAATGTGTACGTCGAGACAACAAAAATATCATTCAATTTCAAATTGGACTGAAAATTGTTTTATTCAATTCTCAAAGTTAGAGAGTTTTATTGCTTTAATAAAAATTTCGCTATGATGTGCCATTTTTGCTGCGTTCCGATTACGCAAATGAGAATTTTATTGATAAAGCCTATGTATTCATAATATATATATGTATATATATCTTTTTTCCATACTTATCTTTTTCTTTCCCTAGTTTTTATACTTTTTCCTTATAATCTCCTCCCCCTCCTCCTCCTTAATTTCCTTTTTATCTTAACTTTTTGTCTTCTCTACAAATTCTGTTCTCTCTCCTTCATTTTCGTTTTTCTTCTCTTTCTACCCTTTCTTTGCAAGAACCTATTTCAATCATATCTTTCATTCTTAATTTTTTATTTCTTATTTATTCTTTTCTTTCCCTCGGCTTTTCTCCCTTACGAAATGGATTCTCCATGGAGTAGTGGCAAACGTGCTGGATTGTAACATTGTAGTAAGCGAATTCGAACTCTAATCGAGCCATTACTTTCGCTTTTGGATTAATGCCCTTGGGAAAGATATGAACCACCTTATACTTCCCTGCAATGGGTTAAATAGTATCACTACCGTTTTTCTTCAAGGATGGCTCTGGCAGTGAATATCCCTCGAAGTTTGATATGCGATTAAAAACCAAGAAACCAAACCTTTTTTTTTTCGCTAACTTTCTTTTTCTTTCTTTCTCCAACCCCCACTTCTCTTATCTTCTTTCATCAAATCTTTTTCTTTTTTTTCTATTTCTCTTACGATCTTTTTCTACCTTTTTCATTCTTTACTTGATTAATTCTCTATTCTTTTACCCTATCTTTTTACGTCACTCATGTTTCTTTTTTCTCCAATTACATCGTCTCTCTCTCTCTCTCTCTCTCTCTCTCTCTCTCTCTCTCTCTCTCTCTCTCTCTCTCTCTCTCCACACTTTATGAAAAGAATTACAAGTTGCTGACGAGGAAAACCCTCAAATATTAGAGAAATTTTTAAAAAATGTAAATTTAATTCATAAAAGTTCTTTTCAGCTCCAGACCCTTGAATATCCTCGCTCAGTTTTTGAAATAATTATTCGTAGATAACGTCATTTGATCAAATAAAAATTATATTTTCTTTTATTATATATAATCAGGTTTATTTTATTTTATCTTATTTTATTTAAGAAAATAAATAAATCTGACAGAATATTTCAATAATTGCTTTTATCTCTATGATATATATAAGAGATGTATGTTTGTATAACTCTTTCTATTAACACATACAGGCACATATAATTTTTGAGTTTCTCATGAAGAAAAACAAAATTTGCCTAGAAATAATTCGAATATATCATAAATTATGTATGTGCGTGCGTGCGTTATTACGTAATATTCACATACTATTTCCCAAGTATTATAGATGTACAAATATCTTCGTTGGGAGATATGTAATATAGAAATCAATCATAAGCTTCTCTCTTTCTCTCTCTCTACCTCTCTCTCTCTCATATATATATATATATATATATATATATATATATATATATATATATATATATATATATATATATATATATATCGGTTCATCTAATTGGTGATGCCATGTGTGAATGTGTATGTGTATGATTACATGAAAACCTTTATTACGTTTGTACCAATGTGAAAATAAATCTAATCAATCGACCTATCTACTTAACATATATGCATTTGATAGATAGATAGATAGATAGATAGATAGAATATGTAATTTACGTTCTCATATTGTGTGTGTGTGTGTGTGTGTGTGTGTGTGTGTGTGTGTGTGAATATTAGGAGCGTGCATCTATCTATATATTCATGAATAAGATAAGCGTATATATTCATGTACATAGGTTCATATATATATATATATATATATATATATATATATATATATCAACGTATCAATTCGTGAATTCGATTTTAAAAAGTGGCAAATAAATAAAGCTTTATTGTGAAATGACAATACAACTTTTTAAAATCAACGTTCATATTTATTTTCCTTCTTAATATTCTTGATAAGTAAAAATCAATTTTATTTCATACGTTTATTATAACAAAATTTCAAGTGTCTCCTCAAGGAGCGTAAATGACAGAAGAAATTTTTAGCATTCAGAAATATCATCAAATAAATTGAAAATGAAAGATGATGACGAAAAACTGTAGTAATAGAAAATAAAAACTCCTATGAAATATGCAAGTAAGAGTGATAGATAATGGTTAATCTCTTTATATTATTTTTCTTTATAACATAATCACACACATCTGTGTTGACGGAAAAGGTATCAATAATTTAGCGATTAAATTGGTCTGGCGTTTTTTAACCATGGTAAAAGAAAGCGGTAAAAATGTTCTTAAATTGTTGCTACTGAACTCCTCTTTCGTTTGTGTACTTCACGCATCCAACAGAATTATTAGAACAAGCATAAGTCCTGTTACTGATGACGAGTTTACGCCTAGGTTGGTTTGCCTAGGGATTCGACATGAGATGATATCAATCGTGTTAGGGACTTGAAATCCTTTTTAATCACTTAAACAAAAGAAAGAAAGAAAGAAAGAAAGAAAGAAAGAAAATGAAACATAATTGATATAGAGGGAAAGAACATAAAACGAAGCAGAAATTGATTCATTTTCATTGCTTGTCAACCTGTCTAGGGTTATTTCATGCCAATAGGTTAAGGAATCGGATTTATGGTTTGTTTATCGTTGCATTTTTTGTGTAGTCGTTTCTTAAGAGTTTAGTTCTGCTTTATTTTATTTTGTTGTTTTGTTGTTGTTGTTGTTGTTTTAATCACGGTCCTATCGAATACAAATATGTTTTAAACATATCGATTTGATTTATAGATGGGACCCTAAGTGGAACTATTATTCTGGGTTAGAGTGAACCTGAGAGTAATGGCAAAAAAAGGAATACTCGACCCCACCCCCAGATTTACAGAACTAAAGCCTCACCATCAGATGCAGTTTAGTGTCATACTCCGAGCACAACTTAATTTTTGCCCGGTTACCCCTCTTCTAGGGATACAGTTAGCGCATTTTAATCCCAACCGACAAAGTGGATTCCACCTCTTATTACGATTCTTATTTGTATGATTTATCAAATATAAAAAACTAAACTAGCTTTGTTCTCTATTATTTGCTTATAGATCGGTGCTTCAATTTTATCTGTGGGTCCATCAGTCATGTTATAGAATTGAAAACACAGAAGCGTCGATCGACTGGAATCCTTTCAAACCCATTGAAAGAAAGAAAGAAAGAAAGAAAGAAAGAAAGAAAGAGGCAGAGCGATAAAGAAATTGCAAAAGTGAGAAGAAAAAAACACACGAATAGCCGCAAAGAGAAAATACTGAAGGATTGAAAGTTCTAGGGACAAAAGAAAAAAATATGAGAGGTGGGGAGAGAGAAATTAAATGATGGTTGTTTTAGAAAAGAAACGAAATAATATATTTATATAGATTTACCGTCGGTCTCGTTTGCTTTCTGTTACCAAAATAAGGGAATTTCTTATTACTCTGAGATGAAATCAGGTTATGTGACCTATATATATATATATATATATATATATATATATATATATATATATAGGGCCGGCTTTAGGAGGTGCGAAGCCCAATTGGGAACGTATATATTGCAATGTGTTGTATGCTCGACGAGTCGAGAGTAGATTGCATTCAGCGCGGGGCCCAACTGGGAGTAATTGGTCCAAATAGCTTCTCTCTCTCTCTCTCTCTCTCTCTCTCTCTCTCTCTATATATATATATATATATATATATATATATATATATATATATATATATATATATATATATATAATTTACCGCTTATCCGTTTTCAACCGGTAAGATAGAATGCTCTGTACACAAAAAATACAAAGCAATATCACAATATTTTCAAGCATAAAATAAAATAAAACAAGGTAAAAAAAAATTACAACTCTGAGTATAGAGATGTTTCTCTAAAGATCGGCCTCGTGAAACTCCGAGATGTGAGTTTTTAACTTGTTATATATATATATATATATATATATATATATATATATATATATACATTCTGTCGGAAATTAAATTGCTACATCTTGAGGGTTGATGACAATGCCCATTTTGATTTGACTACAGTATACGCATGTGATACTGATAAGTTTTTCATCCATTTTGTGAAGTAGCAACATTTATATCAGTGCATCGTATCGTATGTATATGAGAGGGCCTAGTTAACACCCAAGGGGGATATACAGTGTATTCCTATGAAGTCAGACTACTATTGATACACATCTTATTTTGGAACCTGTGCACGTATTATGATCTGTGTATGTGATATTTTATTGTCATCTAGTTGTATTATTTTTAATCATGAGTAAATTGAAACATATGTAGAGTATTTCAATGTTATTATTCGTAAATATCACACACACACACACACACACACACACACACACACACACACACACACACACACATATATATATATATATATATATATATATATATATATATATATATATATACCGTAAATTGCTGCGTATGAGTCGACTTCGTAAAACTGAAAAAATCTCTACAAAACCGAGGGTCTATTTGTGAAGCAGGGTTCACCATTGTATGGTGAAGATTTGGATTTTAGCTCTGTGATATAAGTTGATTCTATAGCTTTGTAGAGATCTTTTAAAGACTTGAAAGGATGATTTATACACTGCAATTTACCGCGCATATATATATATATATATATATATATATATATATATATATATATATATATATATATATATATATATTATAAGGCTGTACTAGGCTTCAACCATAGTACAGACATCGATTGCAAATTTCAATTTTATTACTCGTAAATATTACACACACACACACACACACACACACACACACACACACACACACACACACACACATACATATTATATATATATATATATATATATATATATATATATATATACATATATATATATATATATATATATGTGTGTGTGTGTGTGTTTTATAAGACTGAACAAGGCTGCAACCAATTCGGGGATTTTACTGAAGGCTTTATGAGCACTATAAACCCTGAAGTAAGCGTTAATCTAAATGTTATTATCTACTGCTCATCGAGCATATAGTCATTTACTAATCTCAATTAGTTTGGCTTAAGGCAAGGGGTACAGAACACAGTGAGAATCGAGTTCACTCATAATGGTTTGCAGGCGTAGCCTGTTAACCATTTCTCCTTGCAATGTGCTCAACTACTCATTGAGTATATGAGTATTTACAAATCCTCTCACGAAGGTGCGATTTTTTTCAACGTGGGACTCCATACACAAGCGTCAATAGTTTAGTGAAAAACTTATCATTATACAGCTTCTACTCTTATTCCGTTTTAATAAATTTCCTGGGAGACAGATCTCTAGGAATTATGTTAATACTTCAAACTAGTCTCTGGTCATGAATGGCCGGAGATTTATTCGGCCAGAAGGACGGGAAAGCCTTCATTTACCTAAAAAGTAAAGTAAGAATATCAAGGCCAATAAGATGCAGTTTCATTAGAGTCGACCGATTATCAATTGCCCTATATTAGTCATGAAGAAATAAAGCTGATTAATCACAAATCAATTTAGTAAAATAAATAATTTTTTTTAAATTGTAAAATACTACATACTAAATATTACAAAGTAAAAAAATCTGAAATTTATTGTACAAATGAATTAACAAACCTACGAAAAGCAGAGTTCCCCAAAGATATGATTGATTGAGTGATTGATTGATTTGAAAAGCATGTCAAGCTTCTTAAAATTATTTTATGCCTAGAAGTTAGAGAATTGCGTTCATTGCAAAATTATATTTACAAATTTGTATAATTGTGTTTTAGAATACAACTAATTTTTAAACCGATTGATTTTACCCATAGATGGGACCCTAACAGGTACTAACACTCCGGGTCAAAGTGGACCAAGGATTAATGGTAACGGAGGTGTACCCACACTCCCCAGAATTGAATTGAAGCTTCACCATCAAATGTAGCTTAGTGTCACACATCAGGACACTCCTCCAAATTAGTTCATCTATACGATATTAGTTTATATATATATATATATATATATATATATATATATATACATATATATATAGATAGATAGATAGATAGATAGATAGATAGATAGATATTTTTGTAGTAGGTCCAAAGAGAAAGGAATATTTCAAAACGAGTAGGTTCACGAAGACATTTGTGTTTTTGTAGGATTTATTTATTTATTTTGTTCTTACATACATGTATACTTCCAGCTTGTTGCTTTCGTCAGAGAACATATATAGCACAAGGCTTTGTTAATGGGGTACTCAATAAGACTTCAACTCACTTGTGTTTGCAAAACCTACTCATTTTAATATATACATACATATATATATATATATATATATATATATATATATATATATATATATATATATATATTTACAAAACTCATGTTATGCAATTATGAATTCCACTAAATATTAGTGGAGTCTCTCAAGGAGCCCAGAACCTCCGGACCTCAATTCTCTTGCTATGCTAATCATAAAATACTTTTACAAATAGTTCTTGAGATCTGGCTGGAATAGTTGCTTATTTCCCACGGGCTACAATTATTGGCATTCAAAGTCAAGAATGCTAATTTTTAAGGTAGACGAGCCCTCCCCACCTGGAAGCCTGGTGCTATACAGTCTTCCTAATACCTATTCGTCCCTACCCCACATCATTTGGTCTTGTGTCGGAATTAGCTAACCTAAACAAACCTTTAGAAACAAATATTTCTCAATCAATAAGTATTCATGAAAAGAGTCGATTTTTCGTTTTATGTCGGTAAAATCAAGAATATTCAACTCTTACTCGGTATGTACAAAAGTTTCCAAATGCTTCTATTTGAACACTAGACAGCTTTTGGCTGGAAACTTTTACACATACTCAAGTTCATAAAAATCATTACATTAATTAGGTAAGCACATTTTAGTCGTCTATTATCAGCTGTGTGAACAAGGAAGGCATAGAGAATTTTTACACACTGCTTAATGCATATTTTGTAATTCAGCAAATGTGAATAGCTTCCTCTTATTTCTTGACTTTACCGACATATGACAAAAGATCGCTCCCACCTCAAAATGTATGTCCCGTATTTGCTGGCTTATAAGACGAACATTTAAATTTGAAATAAATTCATCACATACAGTATCCAATGCTATGGTATTTATAACAAAAAGAATGTTTGCTGAAACTTCAATTTTTACAGCTTCAAATGGACAAAATCTGAACCAAAGTTTGATAAACATACAATACAAATATTACATTACAACAAAATTAATCCGTAATGTAAACAACTAATAATTGCTTGTATTATCATAAGTAATTTCTCATTACAGAGTAATGAGACCAGGTAACATGCTTGGTATCTATCTATCTATCTATCTATCCGAGGGTGGGCAGAAAAGTTCATATGATGACTTTATATCTGTTGTTGATAACATTTTTGACCAAGAGATCAAAGCAGTTACACAGGTGGAAGAAGTGTGTAGACAGCAAGGGAGGCTCGAAAAGTAAACCTCATTTAGTCACATTCCATGAGAGTATCTTGTTAAACTTATGAACCTTTTAGCCACCCTTCGTATATCTCTAAACAAGACTGCCTGCTAGACACACACACACACACACACACACACACACACACACACACACACACACACGCCAAATTGCGTTTTATATGTACGTAGACGATGGTTTTCACCTTTAAGTACTAGGAATAATCAAATTTGTTTTTAAAGTCTCAAAAAAAGTTTCTAAAGCAGTATTCATAAAAATATTGTCATGTTATTCATAAACACTTAAAACATATGAATGCTAAAAAGGAAGGCATTTAATTTTTGCGTTTTGAAACACTACTGATAATTTTTCTAAGTTTTTAGAAAAGTCGTTAAAACTTTTGGGGCTACTGAAACTGTATTCATGTTATAAAACAAAGAAAATACGAATTATGAAGCATGTTGGACAGAAGGTAAATTTTGTTTTAGATTAACCATGAATTTAACTTACCTAGCTTTTTATTGACTATTTCTATGAGCATAAAGTCTGGTATAAGGCCACATTGGTGGGGGTGTAAATTCAAAGCCACTCAACTTATTAATTGCCACAAGAACGAGAGAGAGAGAGAGAGAGAGAGAGAGAGAGAGAGAGAGAGAGAGAGAGAGAGAAGATTATAAAGTATAAAGTATGTGCACAAAGGTTTCCAGGTGCTTCTATTTGAACACTGAACGGATTTCTGTTGGAAGCTTTTACACATACCTTGGTTTATAAAAATCAAAAGTAAGAGAGAGAGAGAGAGTGTGTGTTGTAAGAGAGGAGCTGTGTAATAGATAGATAGATAGATAGATAGATAGATAGATAGATAGATAGATAGATAGATGAGATAGTAAACTTTTGTGGCAGGTATTCAATTTGTAAAGTTCATACTTTTTGAAAAGATTTATTTACAGACAAAAACTCTTCAAACAATTCAAAAATCTGTAAATGTTCTTTTTTTAACTAATCTGACCAAATATCAAAATAGAATCTTGGAAAATATTCGGAAGAAAAAGAAAGTATTCGGATAGATTGTTATGTAAGGTCTTCTATTGGGTAGAGTTTCTAATAGAAGCATATATAAAGTCTTGTTCAAATGTGCTTAATGTCAGTTCATTTTATGTGTTAATAACATTGGGTAATAACGTTCGTTAGCCATGAGTTACGTATAAAGCTGCAATCAGAGAGAATTTTTGGCACAAGAAGGTTGAAATATGAAAACAATTTATGGCAATCGTAGTATAGATGCGAAAAATGTCCGCCAGTCAGTTCCATGCGCCGAAAAAAGCTGCTGTGTTGGCAAGATGATTGGTTTGTTGATGAGAAGCAAAAATACCAGGCCCCAACCGATTTCAGTGACGCATGAGAAGAATCAAAGAATAGTGGATGCCTCGATTCAAGAAGACAGCGAATTAAGCAAAAAAGACATTGCTCTAAAGTTAAACATTTTCTACAAGAAATTGAAAGAGGCGTTGAAAGGTCAGTATTGTTCTTCCAATGCTAAAGTTGAAGTTGATGTGCGCAAGTTAGATCAAAAGTAAGCACACACACACACACACACACACACACACACACACACACACACACACACACACACACACACACACACACACACACACACAAATAGAAATAAATAAAAGACAAAAAATATTACTTCATGAACGAAATGAAAAAGTAGATAGACTGTTTGGAAAATGCGTAGCACTAAACAGTGATTATTGAAAAATAAACCTGTCATTTTGAAGAGAAATTTCATTTTGATATCAGTTACATTATTCCATCTCGTTCAAAATTTAGTCTACTAGATTTAAGATATTTACCAATGAAACCTCATACTTTATACCAGTTCCATTATTCAACCTTGTCTAAAACTTGTTTCATAAGAGTGGAGACCTTATTTACAAATGAATCTATGGGAAAGTTAACAACACCCCCATATGGGTCGTAAGAAAGAATAAACAACAGGGTAGAACGTTTAAATACGTTTATATAAGAAGTGTGAAAGAGAACAAAATTAGAATTATAATACACTTATCTGTGATTGGTAAATGTCCTGTTGCCTTTCTGTATGTTTTTTTGGTTGTATTTAAGACTGTTTTAAGAGGGCTGTAGACATTTGGTTTCGTAGGGTTCAAATTGTTTTCTTGGTTCTGTTTGTAGAGTTGCTAACACCCTCAGTTACAAGGCTCTCTTTCACCATGTCTCGCCTCGTGGAGACTCTAGTCACTTCTCCTCGTCTCGCCGTGCCCAAGTCACGTGCTCAAACCCCTCCTGCTTTCTCCCTCTACACTTAGCCACTCTAGATCCTGTTATACAGCCGTCTTGAGGATAGCTGGTAATTTTCTTATAAATCCTCGAACTTCATTTTGATACAAGTTTCCTTATTTCATCTCATCTAAAAGTTGTTTTATAGGATTTGCAATTTTATTTATCAATCAACCCTCGTAATTTGGTTAGAATATCAAACAACCAGTTCGATAGTATACAATGCAAATTGTCTCAATTATTTTGTTATTGGTAACAGCTTAATTTATTTAAAAAAAGAAAATAATTCCTTTGCGTATGGTAAACTGTACTGAAAAAAGAAAAAAATCATAAATATCATGCAGATGATTTCAATGTGGTTGTTGTTTTTTAACTAAATTTCGATGCGTTTGTATTCTGCTTGTCCAATATGTACAGTGCAACTATTATAACTAGTCATTTCTGTGTGATTCTACGTAGAATGTATTTGTCCACAAGATTCTCCAGAATAATTTTGCGAATTTAAAGACGCTTGGCTATTTATTTATTTTTCAATAAATGGCTTAAACATTTGAAGATCTTTAGCATAATTATTAACGTTATTTACCTTTGCCCGAATTTATTTCAATTGTTTTTTTAAGTGATAACGACTCTTTTCAAAGGTTTGCGACAACTCAAATGTAACTGTTGCATAACTTTCATTGCATTCAAAAACGACTTAAATATACATTTTCTACAAAGTGATGTTCAATGAGAAGTGCATAATTTTTGAATTAAATACAGATATGTCTACTCATCGAATTTCACTGCATCAAGAACAAGAGAGAGAGAGAGATAGAGATAGAGAGAGAGAGAGAGAGAGAGATGAGATGAGATGAGATTGTAAGTTATTTCGGCAGGCTTCCAATTTGTAAAGTTTATACTATTTGAAAATATATATTTAAAAATAATGAAATTAAAAAAGAACACAAAATTGGGAACCACTGGCACAAATTTGGCGAATAGGACTCTGCTTACTACTACATCAGAACATATATATATATATATATATATATATATATATATATATATAATGACATAAAACGGATATATCTTCGTTTACATTTGAATCGCTATCGCTGCATGATTTCAAGGTTTAAAAATTTATTTCGTAAATATTTTTCGCTCTTCGTATTGTTAGCAGAATTATTTGAAACTTAGCCATTTTGACAAATTATAGCAGTAATTTTCTTTCAATTAACATTTCGGTAGTAAATTATTTTTCCTATTGATAAATTGCTGGCCATGACTGATAATTGAACCTAGATTTTTTTTCCGTATCATGCATATTGCAAATTTTATGTGTATTTCATTTCAGTATGTTCTCTTACTCCGTTAAATTTAATTAGATATATTTTTAATATATAAATGTACATCTAACTTTTATTTGTTACTTCTTCATGTGTTTTGTCTATGATGAAACACAAAGGCAAAAGTAACTGATAAGATGAAATATATTCTTTCAAAAGAAAACGAAAGTAGAAACATTAATGTCAACACTGACGATATCTCATCCAACCTTTCTTCTAACAAACACCCAATCTTTATTCAAACACTTTCTCACCGAACCAACTATACCCTCAGTCTGGACCAACGGCGAGGACTATCTTCACGTTTAAAGGTATCTTTTAGATTTAATGTCAACTAATCATGCCACACTCTATGTCATCTAATGTTTCAACAAATTTTTATGTTTAAAACAAAATCTAAAATTTGATTTATCTGTTAATAACTAAGTCAAAATTTAATTAAATAGAAAATAAATAAGTAAATGAATAAATACTTTAATAAATCTTTATTAATTTTCTTTTTTTCGAGGAACCATTGTGATATGAAGGAGTGCGATTTCAATTGATATTTCGACAAGGCCATAAAAAGCTGCATTTTATAGTTTAGAGGGTCTCATAAGCAGCAGGTTCATTACCCCTAGTCTAGATAATTCCTCTTTTCTTGAATCTTCAAATCCTCTTATCGGTCTTTTCGGAATAGTTTCCGCGTGCCAGTTATTCTACAGCTCTTTTATTCTAGGGTCAAAGTCCACTTTCATTAATCTTGAATGTGCTTGGACAATTCATAATTTGATAAAATTTCTTTTTCTGACAACCATTGTTAGTCTCCTTGTTTGCATATGGTAATCAGTGATAGAAATGGATTTTGGGAAGCAGGTATACGGAATGGAGAACTATTGCAGATGAGTAAAGTGAACCTTTGCAGTTGGGAATTCCAAGGCACTGTAAATACCTGTGAATAATTTTTTAAATTGTTTTAATACCATATAACCTACACTGGGTATGATGAAAATACGTACATTACTTCTATTCAAACAGGTTTACTTAATATCTATTTTGGTGAAATTAAAATTTAGATTATGAATTTATTGAGAATAATAGAGTCCCTCTATAACTTTATATATATATATATATATATATATATATATATATATATGACTTTACGAAGTACTTGACCATATGTTAGCTCATTGGATTGCAGTTGTAAGAGCAGTTCACAATCATATCGAACATTCTATTTAGCTAGGAGTGAAGTATTCTAATTAGTATTTCATGTTTCCAAGGTCTTCATTTGATGAGAGCTTTGTTGGTGATATTGAAGCTCTTATCTTTGTAGAAGCAGTTGTGTAATTATGTGTTGATACAGAGCCAAAAAGCGCTGTTAACTCGGTCCACGCTATCCTAACTAAGATATTTATGGTCTGTCGCCGATATGGAGCAAACTTCATTCATAAATATAGTAGACTACATTTTTAATATATATATATGCCCATTCTATATAAGTACATTATGAATTTATAAAATGTCAACTAAAGGATAAATCTTGCGCTAACAACCACACAAAAAAAAAAAAAAAAACTTGAAAATTAAGTAATAGCTATATACTGTACCTTCTCCATTTTTACCACATAGAGCAAGCAATCCGTTTAAATTTCAAAATCTCAATGTATTTCACAATATTTTACAATATTTTACCATATTTATTTTATAGGTAAGTTTTTGCTTTGTATTCATACCCTTTGTTTGCATGGATGAACGTAGGCCATTTGTATGGTTCTCCATGTGTCACTGTTCCTTCTTTGTTGTTCTCGCTTTTGCTTTACCTTTGAACTAGCTTTCTGTTATCAGCAATGTCTACGACATTTGCTGCTGATAAGCGAAAGTTTGCGCCAAAGACCAAATGATACCAACTCTCATATCACCACTTTTCTAAATATCCTCACCAACATCAATAGAATGATAGTTTCAATTTCACTAGGTATCTTTTTATATTTGTCTCGGTTTTATTATATCTTCTTTTATTCACAATGAATTTTTAATCTGCAGATACTGGAAATGCTGGTTTTTAATCTTTGGCCATATCATCTCCAGGGGCGGGCTTACAGTGATCATCATTGGCCCCTTAACTCATCACACCCTGCCATCTATTCAATACAGATAAGTAAAATCTTAATTAGACATTTAATTCAAACGGTTCGCGTCACAAAAAATACACAAATACACTGGGGTGTTTGTTTCTAGTACTACAAGATACCGTAACGGACGTATTTAGCGAACTGTATTATAAAGCTACAAAAATTTCATTAAAACATTCTAGCTATACCCCTTTGATTTATTTGAGGCAATTTCAAAAATGATATATTTGCCAAATGAGCTGCTTTGTGTTGAGCCGATTGCTCGGTCTAGATTTGGTCTAATAATAATAATAATATAAAACACAGTTTTATATTATGCATGGACGCATGGACAAACAACCAATGATATATATATATATATATATATATATATATATATATATATATATATATTTCAGAAAAAACAAAAACCGGTCACATTAGGATTATAAATTTATTTCCATCTTGTTATGGGTTTTGATATAAATCAACCCCCCCCCCAAAAAAAACTAACAGGACTTCTTCAGATCTTATGGATAAAATAATACATAGTCATCCACAAACAGCTCTGTTTCGTTCTATCAGAACTCTTCAGTGTGGATAGACAGGGTATATTCCCGAAGCTGGAATCGAAACCCGGTTAACTCAAACGCCAATCCAAGATTCTACCACTCAGCTACAAAGAAACCAGCGCAAGCGAAGGAAATTTAAACGCTTATATATATATATATATATATATATATATATATATATATATATATATATATATATATATATATATATATATATATATATATATATATATATATATATATATATATATATATATATATATATATATATATATATATATATATATATATATATATATATATATATATATATATATATATATATATCATTGGTTGTTTGTCCATGCCTAATATAAAACTGTATTGCCCCGAAAACTACATTTTATGTCATTGAGTTGTTGCTTCAGACACTAATTTTTACGGATACCATCATGCTTGTATCTTGGTAAACTTACCATAACGTGGTAATTATATGCATTATATATGATCATTATTTTCATCTGTATCAAGGGTTCCTCACACACATCTATTGACACAAGAACTTAATTTCATCTTGCCTTTTCCCAATGTTTTTGCTCTTAGCATAGTTAGTTTTGTATCCCCTCCATCGCTTTGGTATTCATCCTGTAAGTCTTCTGTAGGTCAAGTTGATCTGATGGGAAAGGTTGGCAAAGCAAGAATTATCTTTGCGTACCACGTGACCAAATCTCTTCAATCTTTTGTTAATAATGTCTTTGATTTCATTTCCTATGGACAAATAGCTTTACTATAGAAAATGTCTTATAAATGATATTGCAATAAAAATGGATTGTACATAACTAATAATTGATCGGAATTAAAGTTACTGACTAGAGAGTTATCATTTTCTATAATTATTAATGGTGATTGTGGTAGCAACATTCGTGATACACAAGTCAGATTTTATTTTATTTGTAGACATTTCACTGAAAACAATTACAAATAAAAAAAAAAAGTTCAACTTTAGTGGATATTCATCAATTGCTTTTCAGTTTTTCGATTAATTTTTCTTTAAAATCAACCGAATTTTTTACTTTTAAGCACCAAGACAAAATATCAGCACGTTGTTTTTTAGCTTTCAGATAGAATTTTTTTTTTTAAGGGACCAAATACCACACCCGTTTTCAGGCCAATCAAAATTCAACTCAGGAGAACAATGTGTGTGTTACAATGAGCTAGCTCTGAGATCTTGCCTCACTGATCAACTGTTTTCAGTTGTCTTCATCGATCGAGTCCTTATGGACAATCGTCTCTTTTCATTTTTCAGGTGGCTATTTTTTTTGCGGAATGTTTTTGTTTGTTTTATTAAACCTAGGAATCCTTATTCTAAAAGTTTTAATGTATGGAATTGCTCATTTTGGGAGGCTGCAAAACGCACGTCCATTCAGTAGGTAGGAAAAGCTCGAAGAGGGTTTTTTTCCACGGAAAATAAAACTTTTAGCGGAAGTGGAATTGCTGGATAGCTAATTTTATTTTCTTATTTTATCATTTGATAATAGGATTTTATTTTTTAATAATTTATTCATCTACCAATCTACACACTGTAATGATCTCAACGGTGGAATTTATTTCAGCCATGTGGCTTGCGTTAATCATTACATCTGGGGATGAGGATTAGATACGAACTCATCCAGCCTAGAAAAACACAAGATATAATGACAGTTAAGACTCACATTCCGACACAGCTGGAGGGTGTCTTCATGGTGTAATGGTTAAAGCGCTGGACTACAGAATGGTAATAAGCGAGTTGGATCTCCAGTCGTGCTATTACGTTCACTTTCGGGAAAATACTCTTCGGAAAGGTATGAACCCTCTTATCCTCCCAGCTATTGGGTTAAATAATACCACTACTGTCCTTCTAAATGGATGGATTTGCCATTAAATAACCCAAGAATGTTGATATGCCAACAAAACCGAACCAAACCAAACCAAACCCGACACAGCTGAAAAAGACATGATAATATAGACACTGGAAGATTGTCCATCTTCAAATCGTTTTCGTCCGCGTCTGAAATCCTTCACTGTTGAACTCAATCGTCGTCACTTCTTCACGCACGCCGTCATTTTCAACGTGTGAACTATCTCACTGGTACCAAGTAAGCTGCTTTAACAATCCATTAAAAGTATGTCTGTTGATATTCTTTTTAACCCATAAATAGTAACATTCAACCTGTTCATCATTTTAATTCTAACTCCTTTTCAACTAAGTACAATACTTTACATGCATTAATGCAAATGTAGGCATGCTCTGTTGGAAAGGCCAAGAATAAGCTGACTACATTCCGCAGTAGGGTAATCTCCCACCCCCCCTTTAAAAGAAGGTGTTCTGGGTATGACACTAAACAACACCCACTTCTCAAGTCCTGGAGAGAGTGAAGTCACTTCTTCGTTGTAATTACTCTCTAGTCTTCCCTGATTAGCAGCGTTAGGGTCCTATCTAAAATAGATCTATTCGAGATTATGAAGTAATTACCTGTTTAAAATAAATCCGAAGGTACGTTTTTGTGCTAAATATATCTGAAGATCATATTGTTGGTACTGATTTAAAATACTCTCTGAGAAAAAAAAAGGGCTGCGGTAATGTTCCAAAAGATTAAATAGAAATATATTACATTCTCAATCCAAATAAAAATAAGTTATATTCATTGTATTCTTTTGATTGATGACTTTTTACGTACTCAAAATTTAAAAGAATTGATTAATTCTATATTTAAATTGGGAATTAATTAGGGTTAGACTTAATGGTGAATTACCAAATTTATGCTTCTAAAAAATTACTTTCCTACTGAGATTTCATTATGGTTAAGTGGGGAATGTTTGGGGAAATCAATATGGGCGCTTTTAAGATTGAACATTGTTTATTTCTTTTGTAAATCAAAAGACAATAGCTGAAACTTATTCGTATCTTGATTACAAATGTAAGTACTATATTTCTGTATAATTTTTGTGTATATTACTGCATATATTTTTTCCAGAGGGCAAGTCAAAATAAGTACCTAATTGTTGAAATGACTACGGCATGAAATAACTCAATAAAGGTTTGCATGTCGTAAAACCAGCAACCAACCAACCAACCAACTAATGTAGAACAATGATCAGAAAGAGAAAGCATAGCGAAAATGTAAAGTTTTACACTACCCATCTTTACCGACAAAGCCCTCACATTCTCTCCATAGAACCTAGAAGTTTGTTGACATATTACTCTTTCACTTATTTCGTCTCCTGGTGCCGACAGAAGTTTACAGAAAAACTAAAAGATCACACATTTTCTCTTGCTTATCTGTCCGGGTTTCGGCCTAAAAAATCATCTCCCACAATGAACGTGCCTTACTTTCTCTGTGCCATATCCATCTCTGCGCCAGAGCAGAAATAAAAAAATTCACATTGCGTTAGTCACGAGTCTTTCTTAAAACATTTTACTCCCGCCCTTTTTTGTTTCTTAACTGATGTTTCTATGATAAGAGCTAAATACTGTGCGAATGAAAGCTTTTCAGAAATAAACTCTGGTGTTTTATTTATTTGTCCAAAGGTTCGACTGAAGTCATTAGTTAATAACTCTGGTTAGATAACATCTAATTCACAGAGGGAAGGGCTGCTTTCATCTCGTTAACACAATAGCATGAACCATCTTCTCCATCCATCCAAGACAACGCCATGATTTCAAGATGGGAGAAGAAAAATCCGAAAAATACAGTTCTAGGTGTGTGGGTTACTAAAAATAAACCATACACGTTGACTTTGGTTAAAAATAAAGCCAAACGGTAAGTTTTCTTAAAATGATTAGATGAATAAATAAAAATAAATAACATGGATTTTTTTTCCTGGTGGAGTTAATAGTTTGTATACAATGTTCGCCTTTAAAATCTCATCTAAAAACTGAACATCTTTGAAAAGATAAAGTAAAAAACATACGGTATCCAATATCCAGTTCAACTTACGGAAAATAAAATTACGACGCCCGAAATGTTTTAATTTACTCAAGATTAAGCGCACAGATAATATAACTAGATTGTTGTGAATCATGACATATAGATCAATACACAGGTTCAAAAACAAGGAGTATATCAACAGTACTCAGACCCCATATAAATTTTGGTCAAAATCAGTGGCATCCCTTATGATGTTTCAATTTTATTTTCGGTGTATATTTAATATCAATAAGTTTTTATTAGCTATTTACAAAATATTTTCTGGTTTATATCAGTTCTTGTTGTTCACTAAGCTTAGCTAAGCTGGGGTGCAAGTATAAGTACTAAGTGGTAATCGAAATCATTAGTGCAATTTATCAAGTCGTTTAATCTGGTATACAGATCTGCTGTTTCTAAGTGCTGAGCTGGTTTATCGCCTTTTACCTTCGGTGATCTAGTAGAAACCAGTGCTTTAAACGTAAGGTATATAAAATTTTAAAAAATAAGTATAGATTAGATTTAGTACAAAATAACAATATGGGACATCTAGTGAGGATCGAACTCATTACTCAGTAGTTACTGATCTGTAATTATATATTACGACCGCTCTCTCGGTGAGGCTAAGAATAAGCTGTCTATTCTGCTGAGGAGTAAGACACCCCTCTATACTAAACTGTAGCAGATGGTGAGGCGCCAATACTGGTGAACTGAGGAATATTGAATACTCCTTTGTTACCATTATTCCTCGGTCCACTCTGACTCGGATTGGTAGTACCTGTTCGGGTCCGATCAATTTTCAAAAAATATTGAGACTGTAGCTTTTTTTTGTAATTTAAGATTTAAATGAAGACATGCACACTGCTGAGCAACTTATATAATAAACTTATGATGTTTAGACAGTTGTTTATGGAGGAAAATATGAAACTAGTCTTGATAGTTTTTGAAGAAATGTTTTTCTGGTGAAACACAGGATTATGAAAGTGCAGCACCCCCCATACTCACCAGACGTAGCTCCGTGCAAATTTTTTTTGCTAAACTGAAAATTCATCTTAAGTGTAAAATTTGGGAACGTGGAGGAATTAAAAATACATTTCAGCTTCACACCATATCAAAAGATTCGGAGGTGTTTCGATAAATGAAAAACTCGCTCGAATAAAAGCGTGGTAAATGAAAGAAATTATTTTAAAAAATGAACACGTCATTTATTGTTCATTTCTGCTTTGATAAATTCGGCTTCGGTCTCGAAACGTCTGGCATTGTAAATTATCTGCTGTAATCAATTACTGTTAATGTATTTCTTAACTAAACAATTGCCAGTGTTTTTTAATCCCTGTCACAAAAAGTAAACAAAATTATAATGACCAGATCTTGGAGTGTATACTTTCGTACGACAGCAAAAATTGCACATCATATCGAGATTTTCGTTAGAGCAATAGCATCAAAATATTCTAAATTAGAAAATAAAGAAATTTCAAATCAAATTCGCAACTTAATAATAAGATAGGGTAAGCATTTGCACTCAATTTGATCATTATAATTTATCAAGAGAGATGATTATTGATATTAATTATAGCATCCTACTCCTTATTCATCGATCGTTAGTTATTATATAAACACTGTACAGGGTGGAACGATAAAACTGTCGTCCTAAAGAAAACAACACTACAGCTTTATTTTAAAACTTTTATTGAAAAAATCAATTCAGGTAACTTGATTATGTAGTAGAGCTGACATCTATTCAATGTAGCCACCTTCAGCCTCAATCACCGCCTCGATACAGATCTGGAACTGGGAGCATGCCTTTTCCACAAGCGCCGGCGGGAGCTCGGCGAATACCCGGCGGATGGCGGCGATCAGGCTGGCTTTGGTGTTGTGGGAGGTCATGTTGGTGATGTTCTCGACGTATGACCAAACGAAGTAGTCCAACGGGTTCAGGTCGGAGGAGGAGTGGAGCCAGTGAGAGAAGGGTACAAAGTCGTAGCACTCCTTCCGAAGCCAAGCCTGGGTCTCTTTGGACTTGTGGGCCGGTGCCGAGTCCTGCTGCCACACCCAGGGTCTGCCACCGGCCACCTGATTGCACTAGGGGATCACCACACTCTTCAGCACATCCAGGTACACGTTGGTGTTGACTTTCAAGATGTGAGGTGGCATGATGTGGCCCTCACTTGAAACCACACTAAAGACCATAACCGTCGCCGGAAACTTTGTTTTCATCCCTCTGGGCACGTTGAACCGTCCGGATTTGTATTTTGAGGATGCTGGCAATGGTCCTGTTGTCATAATTTGGATCAGTAGAGAGCATGAGCTGTACAGCGGCACATCTCCGATCTCGCTCGTTGAACATTGTGTCACTTTCAGACATGATAAAAGTCTCCAATCGCTCTTGGGATTTGTACACAACTAGCCAACTAGTAGATGGTCTGCAACAAAAAAAGAAAACCGGTTTTCGTTAAACGAAAATGGAATCATGTCGTCTTTTCTAGGGCGATAGTTTTATCGTTCCACCCTGTACATAGGATTGTGTCTTGAAATTAAAAGTGATGGCTGATGAATGTGTCCATAAAGCGAGTTAATAAATTTAAACTGTAAATCAATTGCCATCTATATTTTTCTTACATTACTTTAATAAATAATTAGCTTTGTGTCAACAGGAAATTTCCTAAAAGACACTTAGTAAGCCGATTAGGTTACCGTAGTAATAGCGACCCATGATGATACAGATGCTTCTATTTAGGAAGGAGTAAAAGAATCTAATTAGCATTTCTTAGTTATCTACGTCACCGTAAGAATTTCAAGGACTAAAAATGACGTTCAGAACAAAAATGGACTGCACAAATCATTCATTTGCAAATTAGACTGGAAATTGCTTCATTCTCTAAAAACATTTTAAATGTACTGTTTTATTAAAATATCACTGTGCGGTTTTCGTGGGGTTACAATTACAATACATATATGTGTATATACAATCATAGAAATTTAGTTCACACACACACACACACACACATGTATACTTTCTCACACACACACACACGTATATATATATATATATATATATATATATATATATATATATATATATATATATATATATATATATATTATAGTTGGCGACCGTAGTCGAGGGCGACCCGAAGACTCTATTTTCAATAGTTACTACACGAAGTGTAAGGGAAAGCGCTACTCCTTTCCCTGGATTGCTCCACTTTACCTTCGATCCAAACCTTATAATGCTGAGTGCTTAGCATGGAGGGATCAAGTACCATTTTTTTGAGTCTTTGGTATGACTCGACCTGGAATTGAACCCCGGTCTTCCGGACCATTAGCGAACACTCAAACCATTATGCCAATGGGCCGGAAAATATGGCATATATGGTATACGAGGATTGGCTGAACTGTTTATAAGCAGAACTTGATAATCTCATGTAATGTGAACAAATGAGGTTTATTTTTTATCATAGCCCCCTTTGTAGTCCACACACTTCCATCGGTGTTGCAGTGCAAAGATCCCATTGGCCAAAAGGTTATCAACAACAGGTATGACGCCATCATATGAACTTTTCAGCCCACCATCGTATATATATATATATATATATATATATATATATATATATATAGAGAGAGAGAGAGAGAGAGGACGAGGAGGAAGGTGGTAGACAAGAAGATATACAATAATCAATCACTCTATAAATTTAAGTACATTTTGAATTTCTAAAATATTTCTTTACTCATTGAAGAACGAATATCCCCTATAGAGTATTTTATACTCCCCCCAAAATCTGGATGATAATGCGGAGTTTCTGCTTGGTAACAGACATACAAACAGGATGAAAATTTCAGTTATATATAGATTACTTGCTATGCATCTCTACAAAATATATTTCTCTATAACATCGATTGTCTCATTATTTGTTATCATTTATTTGAAACAAAACAAAAAAAACTAAAAAACAACAACAAATAACTACAACAACAACAACATATCTATATGAAATTATTTGCTATGTATTTCTATAGTGAATCATTAGTAAGACATTTTCTTTAATAGATCAATCTAATGCTATTCTACATCGACTCATTTTGTCGTGAATCATTCTGATTATTTTTAATTAAAAGACAATTTTATTTTTTTAAAGTTTCATTTTCATAAAAAGATCATTTCTGAAAAACAGAATCATTGTCAAAATAGTATCTTCTACGAGGTGTCAATATTTATAAAAGTATTTCAAATTATCCTGCACATTTTATATATTTTTTCTAAATCATTTTGGCGATGACAAGTCGATTCTCTTTTTGTATAATTAAGACAAACTGTTTTTTTTCTTTGGTGATAGGAAATCAAGTGGAGGCTTATCAGACAGACACTGTCTAAACACCTGTGTCAAATTAGATATCTTATATTTCTAGTATCTGTCTTTAATATCCCAGGTAAGATTTAATTCTACTTCTACTTCTTATTAACGTATTTGTTATTGCAAATATACTAGTGCTACACTTAGTAGTACTTTTTATCATTAGTTGAAGCTAATAACACTATTTTTATTCTTATTTCTTTTTCGTGTTATATTTTATTAGATGGTCTGAAAACCTGTTGGGTTCCAGTAATAATAGCAATCCATGATGATATTGATGCTTCTATTTAGGAAGGAACAAATGATTTTATTTTGCATTTTATTGTTATCTTCGTTATAAAGAGGAATTAGATAATTAAAAAATGACATTCAGCGAAAATGCCCTCAAAATTATCATTCAATTGGACAGAATACACACACACACACACACACACACACACACACACACACACACACATATATATATATATAAAATTAACATTTTTGTGATAGATTAGATGACCAAGGAACCCACAGGATTTCCGTCGTAACAGAAGTTCCTGATATAGATGCTTCTATTTAAGAAGAGGGGAAGAACTGGAAATTGTTCTATTCTCTAAGAACATTTAACATAAATTGCTCTAATAAAAGTCTTGGTCATATGTGCCATTTTTGCTGGCTATATATATATATATATATATATATACGTAGTTCACTTTCTCGTCTTTGGCTGCCATATCACAACCAGTTTCATGCAATTCTTCTTACCCCTTCAAAAACTGGTTGTAATGAGACAACCAAAGACGGGTAGGTGAACTACATTCATTTTACGTTTTATCCCGTTTTGCAGCCACTATTAAACGATTTTTAATTTTTTTGAAATACTCTTTTCAAACAATTGTTTTTGATATATATATATATATATATATATATATATATATATATATATATATATATATATATATGTGTGTGTGTGTGTGTGTGTGTATGAATGTATGTATGTATGTATGTGTGTGTGTGTGTAGTTGGGCAGCAGTCTTTCATTTAAGCATGTTTGATTAAATAATAAAGACACATTTTGTCTATATAATTTTATTAAGATCCTTTCAAGTTTCCAGATAAGTGTCTTGGTTTCAGGTTGGAATTGGTGGATGAATTTACCAAAATCATCCCGAGCGCCTTCGGACTTTTCATAGGCCATCATCAGGGGTTGCTTGCATGTGTAAAGAGTGTTTATATGAATACACACACACACACACACACACACACACACACACACACACACACACACACACATATATATATATATATATATATATATACGTGGTGCATTCAATAAGATTCCAGACTTTTTTGTACAGGCATTTAAAATTGTCGTAGACTCGTGAAAATTCACTATGTTATTGCTATACATCTTATGAGATGATTGACCAATTTTTATGATTTCAGGTTCAAATGAACAGTTACAGCAGCAATTGGAATACACCCTACTAAAGCATGATTGTCACAGCTGGTGAATTTCAAAAATGCAATCTGGACGTGAGGAAGAACGATATGCAATAAAATTCTGTTTTAAACTTGGAAAAAATGCTACAGAAACGTATGGAATACTTCAGACTGCTTTTGGAGCATCTTGTATGAATCGAGCATCAGTTTTTTAGTGGCATAAGAGATTCATGGAAGGCAGGGAGTCAGTGAGGGATGATGAGAGGTGTGGGAGGAGTAAGGAAGTCAATACACCAGGGTTGATTGGCCAAAGGGTTAGGGTTATGGCTACTATGTTGAGGTTTTAAGGGAGTTCAGGAAGAGATTCTGTCGGAAGAGGCCAGCACTCTTCAAATCGGGTCAGTGGCATTTCCACCAGGACAATGCACCAGTCCACAACTCCATCCTTGTCACAGACTATTTGACCAAGATGGGCATTAAGACAGTTCCTCAGCCTTCCTATAGTGAAGACCTTGCTCCCTGCGACTTTTGGTTATTCCCTAAGTTCTGAGGCTGTCGTTATGAGACAATTGAGGAGGTGAAAGAGGCTGTGACACGCTCACACAAGAGGACTTCCATGGGGCCTTCCAGAAGTTGTTGGAACGGTACAATAAGTTCGTTTTAGCCGGAGGAGATTACTTCGAAGAGGACTAGAGTTTCATGTGTGTACTATCAATAAAAGTGCTCATACGAAAAAAAGTCTGGAAACTTATTTAATGATCTTCGTATATATAAACTGGTAGTAATGAGACAACCAAAGATGGGTAGGTGAACTACGTTTGTTTTAGGCTTTATCCAATTCTGCTGCTCATAATTAAAAACTTTTAACTTTTTGATATACGTTTTTTTAAACAATTGGTATATACATATATATATATATATATATATATATATATATATATATGCATGGAGTAAAAGCTATATGCGAACTACACAGGAATGTTATGTACTGTTTTGAACAAATCTTGGAAGCAACACCCCACAAAACATCTAAAAAAAACATCCGAGAAAGACAAAAAAGAGATGCTGGACACTACTGGAGAAGCAAGGACAAACTCATAACCAACGTTCTTCTCTGGACCCCTACACAAAGATGCGTTAGGATTGCCAGAACAACAAGTACTTTCATCTGCTCTGTGCTGACAATGGATATAGCTTGGAGGACCTGCCAGAAGCGCATGGATGATAGGGACGAAGGGAATGAGAGAGAGAGAGAGAGAGAGAGAGAGAGAGAGTTTGGGAAATCCATATTGTCAACGTGACTTGATGATGATGATTATATATATATATATATATATATTTACAAATATGTTGATTTTGGCGATGGATATTATTTTTAGGTTTTCAAAACCCATTCAACTTCAATAAATTAATACTGTTCTACCTATCTCCCCACCTACATTTGGATGTCACCCAGGTAAAGATAATGCAGATTTAAGGTTAAGTTGACTGAAACAGCAGATGTGGGACTTTTTAAAAATTTTTTTGGTGATACAGCTTTTAAACAAACTGCTGGATTAAAAGAGCCTTATAAAAGGTTTGGTTCAAATGCTAACCATCCAAATATAACAAGTTAAATATGAACACCTTGTTCGTTAAATATAAATGATTATAAATTCATTTCAGGGTGAATCTCTATTCCATGCTATAAGAGTCTTTACTATTTACAGTCGAACTTTCACAGATTTAACTTCTTTTGATTTGATTATGCATGAGATTGTTATTTATTATTAAATGGGAATTTATTTTCAGTTTGAAAAATCACAGACAACTCGCGTAAACTAGAAAATGTAAAGAAAACTAAAAAAAAAACTAGTTAAACATAAATGCACAAAATATATGTTTTATTAGTCTACTTAATTATCTATTATTTATTACCATAGATATACTGTCCTGGGTAAGACACTAAACTGCATCTGATGATGAGGCTCCAGCTTTAGACAATGTAGAATACCTCTTCATTATTCCCAGATCCACTCTGAGCCGGAGTGGTTGTGTCACATCTAAGGGTCAAATAGAACTGTTAAATCGGTTACTAAGGATTATTATTATTATAATTATTATGATTATTATTATTATTATTATTTGTAGTAGTAGTAGTAGTAGTAGTAGTAACTTAGTTTGTTAGTTAGTTGAAAGCATATAGATCTGTGCAGTTTTTATATCATAAAGAAATTCTTGATAAATAGAATTATTAGTGTTAGATAAGTATACTTGAAACCATTTAACTGTGTGCAAATAAATAATTAATATCAAATAGAATTATCAGCGTTAGATGGGAATACTTGAAACCATTTATCTGTGTGCAAATAAATAATTAGTATCAAATAAATTTATAACTTTTAGATTGGAATATTTGAAACCATTTAATTGTGTGCAAACGAATGAGCTCTACCAACTCGTTTAAGAATAGTCACTTACAAGCTATTCGCTATCAAATTATATATATATATATATATATATATATATATATATATATATATAAACAGGATTCAGCATTGAATAATCCACAAGGATTATGCTATAAAGCAATAACCAATCAACCAACCAGCCAACCAACAATAAATATTCTATTATCTATTGCCATAAATATATATTATTACCCTCTATTCGTGAATGTCCTAGATGTGACACTAAACTGCATTTAGTGGTGAGACTCCATTTTTGGAGCTTTGTTAAATGTGGAATAACCTCTCCATTGCTTTTACTCCCTCTCTAACCTGGAGTGGTAGTAACTATTAAGATCCTATCTATCGTTTAAATTGGTCTTTTTGAATATTATTATTATTTGATAAAATAATTCGAAAACTTATAAAGGTGTATAATCTATCAATATTAGGAATAGTTGCTTGAAGTTACAAGGGTCAATCTATAAATAAAGTGTATATTGCTTAAGGAGTTGACAAAAGGAAACACTTTAAAGTTTCACCTTTTTCAAGGAAATTAACAGTGCAGGATTCTTTCAGGTTCCAGAACACTATCAGAATCAATTTCTTTGCTGAACGCTGCGTCTGGAGCTTTTTCTTTACAAGAGAGTCGGAGTGTTTCCATGCCTTTTCGACAGACTCGTAGTGGTCTCGTTTGAAAACATTTTTTGATTAAAAGATGCTTTTACGTATACATTACACATTTTATGTAAATTTCACATGGTTAGCACTTCTCAGTCGCCAAAAATTGGATGACAGACCTCAGTTTGATCTACCGCCATTTTGAATCACCTGAAAACAAATATTTTTGCGAGAGTAAAATAATTTTTCAAATAAACCAATTCCAAACAATGCAGAGTTTACATTTATGGAAAAAAATTTTGACAAACGGTATTTCATTTTTTTTAAAGAGTCCTCCTTATTTTTGGAATGACTTTCGTTTAATTGCTTGAAAATTATTATTGTTATTATTATTATTTACTCTTTTAGAGTTTTTCACATCATTATCATTATTACTATTATTATTATTATTATTATTTACTTGAAACCACGTAACTGCTTACCAAAAAAAATCAGAATTGAAGAATCCAATGAAGGTTGAAATGAGACAAACTAACCAACCAACCAACCAACCAACTAACAAACGATCAGAATATATTAAAAAATTCAGTGTTTGAAGGAAGAAAACACTACAAAACTGAGAGCATTTGAGATAATTGCCTCAGGAGTATGCAAGGAGTTTCTAGCATGGATCACACCAAAATGGATAATATAAGGAGTGAACTTTGAATACCAATTAAAATCACCGACATATCAAGAAGAAAAGTTGTTTGATCATGTAGTATACGAAGACAATGCTAGCAATGTTAACCATTCACTCAGGAATTACTTTACGAACAGAAAACCCAGAGGACGACCATCAAAATGATGACACAAAACTATGTCTGCGCACAGCGGAAAGACTGGCAAAAGACAGGAAGAAATAGATGTTTTGAGTGAACAAATATATGTGAAGAACTTTTGTGGGTTTATGCAGATAATAATAATAATAATAATAATAATAATAATAATAATGAACTCCGATGGGACTTTGATATACAGACGAATCACCTCATCTCGGCCAGTAGACCAGACCTAATGATAATCAACAAAAAAAAAGAGAATTTGCAAAATTGTCGACTTTGCTGTCCCGGCTGACCACAGAATAAAACTGAAAGAATGTGAAAAGAAGGATAAGTACCTCGACCTTGCTAGGGAATTGAAAACTATGGAACATGAAGGTGACAATTATACCAATTGTGATTAGTGCTTTTGGTACAGTAACTAAAGGATTATTAAAGGGACTGGAGGACTTGGAAGTTGGAAGACGAGTGGAGACCATCCAAACTACAACATTATTGAGAACGGCTAGAATACTGGGAAGAGTCCTGAAGACTTGAGGAGACTTGCTGTCACTAAAACTCCAGTGAAAGACCATCAGCCAAAACTGATTTGAAAAACTCTAATAAGAAAAAAAATAATAATAAACACTGTACATCATCTCACATACACTCTTTCTCTGTATTGCTGATTGTACATTTTTGATACATACGTTTGCAGTACAAGATAATATTTTACTTTATTTTAACATTATTAGGACATTTTCTATAAACTATAAGATGACCTCTATTGTAACAACAGTCGCAGATACTGATGATGATACTGATTCTTTTATTTCGGAAGGAGTGAAAGATTCTTATTAGCATTTCATAATTATCATCATTATTTTAAGAATTTACACGATTAAAAAAAATCATTTCAAAGGAAAAACCGGCAAATTATCATTCAATTTCAAATTGAACGAGAAATTGTTTTATCTTCTCGGAGCATTACGCCTTGGCGATAGGGCTTATAATACGTTGACTGTATACCCTCGATAGGATTAAAACCCTGCTACCAAAAAGGGTGTCTTGGGTATGACATCAAATTCCATCTGATGGTGAGACTTCTGTTCTAGAGACCAGAGTAGCATGGAGAACCCCTTGTTGTCAATACTCCTGGGTAGATTGGTAGTATCTATTAGGGTCTCATCTATAAGTAAAAATTGATCTGTTTAAAACTTATTCGTATTCGGTTGGGCCAAGTGCAAAAAACAATTTAAATTCATAAAATGAACATACAATTCAAAGTTATTAAATGAATGTACAATTAATGCAATTCCCTAACGAGTTAACATGCTGTTAAACCCAAGCAAGTATTTTAACTGTACTACTCTCTAAAAAAATCTCGCTATAAGATGCTGTTTTTGGTGTGTCACACATACACACACAGACATATATATATATATATATATTTGGAAGTAAATAACGGAAATGAATCCGACAATATAGAGAAAAAATGGAAAAACAAGGTAACCCAAAGAGAAAAATTTAATATAAAAGAAGGTCAATGCTATAACGTTTCGGTTCTAATGAACCATCATCAGAACTTCATTAGAACCAGAACGTTATAGCCATGACTTTTTTTATATTAAATTCTTCTCTTTGGATTACTATGTTTTTCTACTTATATATATATATATATATATATATATTGGTGTTACAAATATATAGATATGAATTGTCCCTGAACTGACAAAGAGAAAATAGAGAAAGAGATAAAAAAAAATCTCGAAAATCCAAATCCAAAGTGAATAAAAATATATCGGTTGGGAGAATCATTGAAGAAAATCATTTGAATCTATTATAATCAAACGCTGCATGTATTTGTAAATTCATTTTTGGACTGTAACTAGAGGCAAGAGAAACATTACAAACCTTCTTCAAAGGCACACTTTCCCAAGTTCAGTGGCTGTTGCTTCAGCTATTAATACTTATATCTAAGCTCTACTCTCTACGATTATTAATTGCCTTCTTGCATTTGTGAATTTATTTTTTATCTGTTATAGCCCCAATCAATTAAATGATAAAAACAATACAAGATGGTACCATATGGCGCATAGACTAAGAACAAAAGGATTAAGCGGTCAGCGTAATATAATTATAAATCCATAAAATTCATTGTAAAATTACGTGAGTTCTCTTTATGATTAAAATAAATATATTTCAAGATTTGTATATCAAAACTTTTTGGTGATAGTAAAGACTTAAAATGACTATTCTATATATTCTTTCAATTTTTATGGCACAAGTAGACGAGTAAAGAAAATGAATAAATATGTTTAGCCTATGAATACATTTTTATCATAAGAAATCGTAAAAGTCACTGCAGCAGTCATTATTCAGATCATAAAGATTTTTTATTATTTTCTTTTTTGTCATGAGACGAAGTGTATGATATAATGTGACTCCATTGTAGTGAGTTAATAGGTTTTTATGAAAATGTTTTTATGACGTGCTATCACTTTTCACCTTTTAAAAAATATTTATCTTTTGAAAGCTTAAAAAAACTATAAACACAATCAGCACCATTTTTTTAACCTGTTGTGTGTAGGTTAAGAATGAAACAATAGGGATTCCTCAGATACTGGAAGGCAGGTATTAGTCACTGCAAAACAAGGAGGACAAAATGAAAACCAGGTGCAAATTTTAAAAAGGGGAAGTTATATAATTAACATCATTTAGCACTTGAATAAATTAGTGAAAACATTAATTAATATCATTTGGTGCTGAATCTGTTATCACTTTAAAAAAAAAAGGAAGCACACGCACAAACAATCTCCCCCCCAACCAAAAAAGCGTATTTTGGCTGTGACACTAAACTGCATCTGATGTTGAGGCTCCAATTTTAGAGGTCTGGGGAATGTAGAGTACCCCTTCATTGCCATTATTTCCAGATCACCGCCTCGATACGGATCTGGAACTGGGAGCATGCCTTTTCCACAAGCGCCGGCGGGAGCTCGGCGAATACCCGGCGGATGGCGGTGATCAGGCTGGCTTTGGTGTTGTGGGAGGTCATGTTGGTGATGTTCTCGACGTATGACCAAACGAAGTAGTCCAACGGGTTCAGGTCGGAGGAGGAGTGGAGCCAGTGAGAGAAGGGTACAAAGTCGTAGCACTCCTTCCGAAGCCAAGCCTGGGTCTCTTTGGACTTGTGGGCCGGTGACGAGTCCTGCTGCCACACCCAGGGTGTGCCACCGGCCACCTGATTGCACTAGGGGATCACCACACTCTTCAGCACATCCAGGTACACGTTGGTGTTGACTTTCAAGATGTGAGGTGGCATGATGTGGCCCTTACTTGAAACCACACTAAAGACCATAACCGTCGCCGGAAACTTTGTTTTCATCCCTCTGGGCACGTTGAACCGTCCGGATTTGTATTTTGAGGGTGCTGGCAATGGTCCTGTTGTCATAATTTGGATCAGTAGAGAGCATGAGCTGTACAGCGGCACATCTCCGATCTCGCTCGTTGAACATTGTGTCACTTTCCACACTAACCTGGAGGTCTGGGTAGTGTAGAGTACTCCTTCGTTGTTATTATTTCCAGATCCACTCTGACCTGGGGGTCTGGGGAGTGTAGAGTACCCCCTCATTGCCATTATTTCCAGATCCACTCTGACCTGGAGGTCTGGGGAGTGTAGAGTACCCCTTCATTGCTATTATTTTCAGATCCACACTAACCTGGAGGTCTGGATAGTGTAGAGTACTCCTTCATTGTCGTTATTTCCAGATACACTTTAACCTGGAGGTCTGGGTAGAGTACCCCTTCATTATTTTCAGATCCACTCTGATCTGAAGTAGTATTACCCGTTAGGGTCTCATCCATGCGTTTTAAAAGGATTTCTATTTGATGGAACCATGTGATAAAAAAAACTCTAAAGAAACAACTGCAAAAAAATGTAAATATGAACTTACAATGAACGTGATTTCTAAATCTCTTGGCATGAAATAATCCTAGACAGGTTGACACGCTGTTGAAATCAATCCTAACCATAATCATAAAAACTCAAATCTAAAATGATATCTAAACTTGAAAATTGACTGAAGTTTATGTGTAGTATTTGGTCATCTCTCTTTCAGCCATGTTCTTGCCATTGAGCAGGATGTGGCAAAAAGTGTGTGGAGCCTGATTTCATCTATGCAGTAGCGCTTCTTCCACGTACCGTAGGGGAAAGGTCAGAGTAGTTGTGACACTGGTCAGGAGACCAAGTAATTTTTTTCGCTCATGAATATGTATGTGTTTACCCAACCCCTTCGACACAGGCAGGATGCTTCACAAAGTCACTTTTTTCAGCAGAGTTTTGCTGGTTTGAATTCACAGTTTTCATTCTCCGAGATTACTTGCCTTACTATGGTTAAATAGTCCAGTCTACCCAACTATTCGCTCATTGTAAGGAGGAGTGAAGAAATGGATTCATACCTTTCCCGAAGGCATTCTCATGAAATGAAAGTAAAATAATTTCATCTAGAATTTGAACTCGGTTCGACGTATCCATTTTCTAAAACGATATTCGTTTCGTCACGCGCGTCTACAATCAGAATGTATGTGAAGCTTCACATTAAGTGGATCATATGTCAAAACTGTGCCCATGGGAAGGTAATTAAATTTCAACAAGAGAACACACTGAAAAAATCATGAAAGAAAAAATTCAAAAATGATTTAGATGCCATTATAATTTGTAGTCATTTCCCGTATTTAAATGCATTAATATTTCATCATTTTCATATTTGTTTTCAATATCATTGAAAAATACTTCAAAGTGGACATTTTTTTGAAATTTCACTTCTGAGATAAGAAAAAATAACCCTTATTTTCTAGTTAGTTTTTTCCAGAATAGGATGCTGTCTTGTCATACATCTTAAGTGAGACAGGTCACTTCTACCTCTTTTCTTAAAGAATTCCACACAAGATAGCCTGACTTAACACAATATCTTATCTAAGCAAGAAGCAGTAAAAGATCCTTTCCTGAAATTCTTCTAATGGATCAAGACTGGTACGTTAAGAATCAAACACTGTGTAGCTTCCTTGCCAAAAGGAACCAAAAGTTATCTTGAAAATATGAAGGCGTTGGCCATTCTGAGAGCTTTCAGCATGCGGATGAGAGGACTTTGAACTTGATGCACTTCTAGATAACTAGCCAGTGGGTTCTTTTTCAATACGGTCCTAATGTAGTTAGATATTTTTGCATTGGTTACCATCCCGCTTGTTTCAGGACTCGATTGAGCAGAGAAACCTAAACCTTAAGCAATCCTATTGTTAATGTCAAATCGTCAGATCACAAAGGTGCGGGATGGTGCTTGTTACAAGCCTCCAGCAAGGTGGCCTCTAATTTTTCTAATGTAGTACACACACACACACACAAACACTCACTCACAAACATACACACACACACACACACACACACACACACAGAAAGAGAGAGAGAGAGAGAGAGTGTGTGTGTATGTGTCTGTGTCTGTGTGTGAGTGTGTGTTTCTGTGAGAGAGAGAGAGAGAGAGAGAGAGAGAGATGAGTACATACATATAAATGCATAAAAGCAAAGAGGTAGGGAAGAAGAAATCAAGATGGAGATACAAAATGATCCTTCAGGAAAAAGGTTCTGAATCAAGGATAACTAGCAGGTATTGGGAGGTGGGAGGGTCGGGCAGCATGACAAGTGCTAGCAGCAAAACAGGCCAAGGTTTGATCTTGTTTGGTGCCAATTACAAGAATTTCAGTATTTTTCCTGATATGTAAAATCTCCTTATTTCTTTCTTGTGCTCTTTTTTTGTCTTTTTCTTCTTTTTTCAGCCTTTCTTTCTCGTCCTTTTATGTTTTTCTGAGATCCTTTATTGACAAGAAAAGATCAGGAAAGACCAAAACAAGATTATATATTTGTGTTGTTCATGATGAGCTTACATTACTTGACTGTAGTTACATTTAGGTGAGGGGAGAGCAAAAGAAAATCAACTAAACAAATTTGAGTAAGAAATAACAAAACAATTTCTTTCCTCACCTGATATCTAATTTACATAGGAAAATTTTTGTCCATTTCTTCATTTGAATATATATATATATATATATATGGATGATCAATTTTTTCTTTTTAAGATGCTTGGGGACTGATTTCAATCAAAGTTTAATCTCATCAGCATTAACAAAATTATCCGGAAAAGTAAATATAGATAGATTAGATAACTTTCAATTCCAACAATGTCGTATCTTTAATTTTTTTTTTTCAAGGAAAGGATCTTGAATTTTTGAAAATCCCTAAGAAATTTGAATAGAAAATAGCTCATATACAAAGTCTAATTAACACTGATTCAGTTATCTCGGACAAATCCACACATAAAGGAATATTGATATGATTAATTTGCAAATATGTAAAAATGTTCGCCACTTTTTCCAAGGTGAAAATGTACTTTAAAAAAAGTACCTTTTTAAAAAAAAATATTGTTAAAATACCAATAAAACTAATTAACCTTATTGCAATTTCTTTTTGGGATTAAAAGTATTTGCTTCTTCTTAGGCCCATTTAACTTAAAAAAGTAAAGATGACCACTACAGGTCCGTATTCTATAAAATCCTGGAAGCTTGTTTTAGATTATGGACATTGGCTCTCTCCTTTTATATGAAAATAGAGATAGCCACTCCAGATTGATATTCCATTAAATCCAGAAGGCATAGGTTATGGACATTGGCCTTCTCCTAAATTTCTTTCAATAAAAAAGAAATAAACACATGTTATTTCCCTTTAAATCATATTCTATCAAATCCACAAAGCCTATGGCTGTGCTGGATTACATCAGTGAGGGAAAAAAGTTAAAAAAGAAAAGAACCCAATATAAATGAAAGCTAACAATTGACCACAAATCAATATAAACAACTGGGTTGCTATCATTAATCGACTGTGTTACAATAGAAGGAAGTAACTTAATTCACATTCACAATAATGCCATCAAACACCATGGCTTCCATCAGTGGTTGGGGAACTACATTTTAGAAAAGTATTTGAATGGTTGCCGATATGATATTAGCCATGGGCAAAATGTTCCAGTGAATCACAGATGGATAATAATGTGTTCCTATGAAAAGCCATCTGCCAATAAAGTCATATGCTGAAGTCTGCCAAGTGTGACATTACCAAGATCAAAGAGGCATTCTGGTGGTCAGGGGTCAAACAGTCTTGTAGAGATGGGCTTTTGAAAAGGCAGAGACATTAGAAAGTGAGGACATGTTTTCTTTTGTTGGGAACTTGGTTGGTGGGATCTTTTTCTTATTTATCTGTTTATCAATGTATTTTATTTGTATATTTTATTACAAAAATTATTTTCTAGTGTCTATTTGTCGCTTGGACTATACTGCCTCAAGTAAAAGTAGATATGGGGCAATTATTATTTTCAAAGCAAAACCTGAGAATATTTTCTATATGTATTTCAACACAGTAATAATAACCCTATGTTCATTGTTCTACAAATTCTATGCCACTAAGTGTATTTATAAATTATTTTTTACAATAATTAAAGAGAAATGCCATCTTTAGACTAACAGAGATTAAATCAATTACCAATAAATTGTCTTTGAAACAGACCTTTTAATAAAAACTAAATGGTTCATGACCTATGGTCAAGTCACACTATAAGCACCAGTTCCTGCCAAATGACCGAAGTTAAGCTAGCAATGAACCTGTTCAATACTTTGATGGGTGACCACATAGTAACAGGGAGTACAGCAAACAGCCTAAGGCCAGTGTACAAAACAAAGCAAAGTTGAATGAATAAATCACTAAATGATGAATGAATCTAAAGATGGTGCTTGTCCAGAATAGCATGCTGATGAAATGTTTCCCATAATGTACAAAAAATCATATAGAAATGTAATGCTTACATTCATCATCCAGATAATAGTAAATTTTGGCCATTAGCTTTATTTTTTACTGAATAATTATATCCCAAAGTTATATCTTTAATTCACTATAATTTATTTATCTGCCATATTTCTTCAGTCTCTTCCTTCTCCAACTACTATGAAGATATTAACTGCTGATATATAATTTTGAGGACTTAAATGTAAGTGTTCCATAAAAAAAATGAAGCAAATAGCTGAAACTTACTCCTATCAAGATGGTGAATATAAGTATTGTGTTTCTATATAATTTTTTGCTACATTACGGCAGAAATAACAGAAATTTTCTTTGTTGTACTATTCTGGACAAGTACCAAGAATTTTAGTTATAGATAGACTTTTATTATGGTTTTATGTTGGAAAAGTTAAATCTTTTTTTGTAAAAGCTAAAGTAAAGCTGTCTTCGAGAATATTGTAATTTATATTATTTTTCTGGATATCTACTGTTTAGTTATGGTATGCAAACTTCTCTCACCTACCAGTTTACTATTGTAATGAATTGGTTTCTCACAGGGTGCTCTACTATCAGGGGCCTATATAAAGGAAGTTGTACCTACAGCAAGTACTAAAACGGCATCCCTATCCAAAATCTGACAGTGTGACATCTTTTTTTTTTTTTATAACGTTATCATTATCTGCTCAAGCTTAGTAATTTTTTAGTGTACAAATTATTGCATGATTACAAATGATTTTGACTTGCATCTTCAGCTTTAACTAGTATCTTCATTTTCCTAATTCACAGTTATAGATAGTCAGCTCTTCCAATACACAGGAGCAATACTTCGATCTTAAGTAGAGTACATAGATACATTACACTAATCAGGGGAAATTTTATCATTAGGAGGCATGCTTAGCATAACAGTTATTTACATATAAAATGGAATCAGTGACTCAAGTTCAAGGCCTGGATGAGGCTGTTATCTGAGCATAAAAAAGAAGTTTATAAAAACTGAACCTATTCAGAGGTTGTATAGTAATACTACAGTTTCTCATGAGGATCCTTATAGGCTCCGAGTAGCATGCCACCAGGGAACATTTCTTTGGAAAATAGCACCTGTGACAAGCAGTGAAACTGTGCTTCACTCTTAATATTACAGAATGACATTTTGATAACTTTATCATACTATCTGCTCAAAAATACGAGTTATGCTCATTAAACTTTTAACTAATGAATTTAAGCACAACATGAAAATTCCAACTGCACCTAAACTCAGGAAAAAAGTCCTTGTTTTAACTGATGTGAATTGGCCAAGGAAATTTTGTCTGAATCTCTGATATGAGAAATTATCATTACTCTACCCAAACTAAGTGAAATGATTATTGTCAAAAGAAATGAAATCAATAACTCAAGTTCAAATCCCAGACAAAGCTATTTGTATCTCATTTTGTGCTAATCCCCTTTGGAAAGGCATGAATCCATATATTCTTCCTCTGGCTATGGGTTAATAGAGCAAACTGAGTTGTTTAGACTTAGTAAAGCAACCAGTCTAGCAGAAGGAAGACACAGAATTCAAACCAGTTTTTGTCTTACACTTAAAAATTGATCTTGTGTCACATCCTGTTCATCACAGAGGATTTAAGGAAATACATACCCAAACTTGTGTGCTCATCTACGATGTTATAGTCCCACCATTTTAGCCTTGTACCAGTTTTCTTCAGTGGTCTTTTATAGATGGTAATTCCGCACTGAACCCTAAATCTATGGGGTTAGATTGTTATCATCCTGCTGCCCATTCTCAGGGGATTATCTTATATCAGTTAATTCTTCCAAGTTAATTCATCAGTGAGAAGTTATTTGTCCCTTCTACTGAACCAGAACACATGACTTTTCGTGCATTGCCTAACTTAGAGATTGAACTCACAATCACTAGATAAGTAGATAAACTTTAACGCAATGCTACTACACCAGTGTCCAAAGGACAATATAGTGGATAACTTGGAGCTTTAAACCTAATGTCATTTTGTCTATCACTTCAACTGAATCAGAGTATATATATAATCATCTAATTTGATGTCAAAATTTCTGAGTCTCAAGCCAAAAATAAATGAGGGTGGTACAATCAATGAAACGTTATGACTTTCACAACCAAAAGATGAGAAGACTAATTTCTCTCCACTAGAGAATAATAATGGTCTATAAAAGTTTGACTTTTCAGTTTCTTCTCTTTCTACATTCTACTGAGTAAGTAGCATCTTATGTGGTGTAACAGTTAGTAAGCTAGGTTTGCATTGAGTTGAGTTAGTAGATCATTCTGAGAGAGTTCAGTTCTCACTGAGTGCCCTATATTTCTGTCTTTGCATCGAAATAAGCTAAGTTTAGGAAGGGCTACATTATACAGATTAAAATCACAGAGTTTTCCTGGACCCAAGTATTTTTATCTGTTTTATAAAAATGCTTTAATGAATCTGACTGAGCACTTTATACTGAAAGACATTTAAAGAAAATTCTAGTTTCACTATTTGTGAATGATTTAATAGAAACGGCTCAGTGGCATACCCTTTAAGTATTACTCTGGGTATGTGCCATATCTTAGGTACACTATTTTAGCTTAAGAGCCAAAGATCAGGGATATGGTGACAAACTGCCACAACTTTTGTTTTCGTTAGAGAATCCTTTCAGAAACATTTCTCAAGTGGTAGCATTTGTAAGTTATGGAGAAATGTTTATTATTATGTAAAAAGCAAATTACAAAAAAAAAAAAAGAAAAGCAAATTACAAATTATTTCCCCAGTATTTCCAATTATAAGTAATGCAAGGTGTTTCAGAAAAATCAAGATCATTTTGTAATCTTATAACTTGACCAAATCTCATTCAAACGATTTCAATTTTCATCAGTATGCGTGGGAACAACTCAAAACTCTATATTTAATATTGTATGTTTTTATTTTCAGGTATAAACATAACATTTATGAGAAAAGAAAAAGCATAGAATTTTGAGTTGTTTCTAAAGAATCTATACTTTCCTATATCAGTATCTCACAATTTACTCTTTGTTTAAAATATTTTTCAGGTTTGAAATCAACATATTTTTTATTTGTAGCACAGTTTCTCATTTTTCTCCATCTTGGCAAAGTATTGCTTAACTCTAATAGTTAACAAGAAAGTATCATTTTGGTGTGATTTAATGCTTGAATAAGTGAAAACCAAGAAAACTAACTTTCTCATTTTAAAAAATTGTTTAATAAATTGAAACAAAAAATATACAACTAAAATTGCTAAGAAATATTTTGTAAAATTGGCAAAATTCTAATATGGACATCTTATGAGATCACTGCTATAATTTTCCATAATTATTTCTCACAGTGGTACAATTCTAACATTCATTTATCAGTTAGCAAGTAAAAGCTCCCTTTAGGGTTGTGTATATTTTTTGTAGGAGGTTTGAACTATTAACACATTTGGAAAAAATAAATAAATAACAGGACAAAAAAAAAAAAAGAAAAAAAGAAGAAAAATCAAGACCTAAAAATGTATTAATCACATAGTTTCTTGAAGTGATCTGTAATCGGTTTGCCATTTCACATGATTATATCCACATGCTTACATATACAAATTGTATGCTGCCACCCGAGGCAAAGTGATTAAACTCACCAAATTTCTCCTTAAAACTGGAAAAATCAACGTCTGTCCTATCAACTTGGAAAGAATTTTTTTTCCAAACTGGCTCAGAAAGTAACTGATAATACCTTCTGACATTAAGCATGTAATTTTTCAATTTAATATACTGAATATTTTTTGTACCTTAAAATAGGCTTTCCTGATTTTCACACTTTATTTCTTTGGTGGGTAAAATTTTCAATCTGCTTATCGTATTTGTTCTTGTGTAACATGAAAGATTAGCAGAAACAAAACAGCAAGAAGAATTTATAAATGACTGTATTCAAAACAACTCAGACATCATTTTCTTGATTACATTTCTGTTTTCAATAGTTTATTTATAATAAACAATTCAATTGCACAATTTTTTTTGTTTTTTTAACCTTCCATCTTCCACTTTGTGAGACATTAAGAAAAATTGTTTTATTTATATTTTAAATCCCACCAATATTACGTTCCCTTTTGGGTGAATAGTCTTGGAAAAGGTATGAACCCCCTTACCCTCCCAGCTATGGTTTAAATAGCATCACAGCTGTTCTTCTAGAAGGATGGCTTTGGCATTAAATAACCCACGAAGGTTGATATGCCATTAAACAAATAAACCAAAGAAACCAAACCCACCAATGTCCCATAAATGGAATGAAACTTTTCACTTTCAATAAATATTTGGATCAATCTAAAACTGAACATACATTATTCTTAGAAGGCCCCCGTGCTCATTGATAAAGGAAAATTTAAAAAATTTTACTTTGAATAATTCTGAGTATGGGACTAAAGAAGAATGAATATTTCATCTTCTAAAATTGCCGAAAGAAAGACGCACTCTGCATAATGGTTATGATTGTAAGAAATGGAATCAGTTATTTGAGTTCAAATCCTGGACAAGGCTGTTTGCATTTCAGTTTACACTAATGCCTTTTTGTAAAGATGTGAATCCATCTCTTTTCTTCCTTAGCTATGGGTAAATAGTAAAGCAGACAGGGTTCTTTAGCTTTTGTAAGGCAATCAGTATAGGAGAAGGAAAAAACTGAATTCAAACCAGCTTTCTCTGCTTAAAAATTGACCTTGTGTCACATTCTGCTCATGGCATAAGGATTGGGTAAATACTTATGTCTTAATTCAAAGTTCAAATTAGCTAAACAAAGTATCAAATTATTTAACCATGATCAACAAGCAATTCTTGACAATGAATATATGAAGTATGTGAAAAAAGAAACAAAACTTTTCACAAACAACTTGTCAACTTCAAAATACTCCTCTGTTTCTAGACTTTTTCAAATTAGTTTTGCTATGTTCTTAAAAGTTGTTTCAAAAGATATTTTGCAGGTCTTGTAGAGTATTTACCCAACCTTCAATGGTGCTAGAATGTGACACAACGACTCTTTAATGTGGGGGCCTGATAGTGAGCAAGCCCTCCAGGAGGCAGTGCCAATAATACCACAACTTCATCAGCATTCCTCTTTTGGTTGCCTCGGGTGCCAGATAATAACTCCAGTTCTTACTCATTCAGATGAGTGAGCAGGGACACAATGGAGGGAGAACCCCCATTCTCAAAGCTGAGCTAATTTATTTTTATATCACCCGAGTATGTTATCAGTTCTTTTATATTTACTATTTTTCTTTTATTAGGGGTGGATTTCAGCTTTAAGAACAAAAAGGTTTGCTTAGTTGGGTGGCTAGTATGTGGAGAAGAGTTGTGAAGGGTACTATTGTTCTTCTAGGAGAATGGCTTTGGCATAAAATAACCTACAAAGGTCGATATGCCATTAAACAGAGAAACCAAACCAAACCAAGCAAATGGCACCAAATATTGCAATGCTATACCAATATTTCTATTTAAACATGCAGTTAAAGAGTTTCAAGTATTGCTATCTAACACTAATAATTCTATTCAACATTACTCAATTGTTTGCACTCTATTAAATTGTTCCAAATTTTTCTATGTATCAATGACAATTCAATCAAACATCTGCCATTTGTTTACACACAGTTAAATGATCAAACAGTTCTATTTCTAACAATTCAATTGAGCATAAGTCATTTGTTTGCAATCAGTTTAAATGTCAAACAGTTCTATTTGACCCATAGATAGGACCCTATCAGGTGCTACCACTCTGAGCCACAGTGGACCTGGGAGTAATGACAATGAAGGAATACTCCATATTTCCTAAAGCTCCAAGACTAGAGCCTCACCATCAGATTGTTTAGTGTCATATAAAGACACTCATTGAGGGAAGGCCTTACTGCTCTGCAGAAGCACCAGATATCAGTGTTTAAACAAAGGTAAGAAGCGATGACTTTATTTTCCAGTGACACCAGAGATAAGAGTTTAAATACTGGTAAAAGGCAAAGACTTGCTTTTATTTGCACAAGGGAACTAAAGACTAGAAAAGCAAAAGAATTCTTCAAAGGTTGCTATGGACAGAGAGGATGACCACATCTCTGATCTCCTTCTTGTTATGTCAATGCAACAATAAGGTACTGAAGACACTTTTTGAGATTTAGAGGAATTTGTTGTCACTTGATTATCTACAAACTTTGGGAAAAAGAAATTATTACTCAAATAAGGATGAAATCATTCATTATAACATACATGAAATTAAAAACCAGAGATAAAAAAAGCATTAAGATACAAAGTTCATTAAAATTAAATTTTACCAAATTAAAAAAGAAATAATTTTTTTAAAAATAAAAAGAAATCCATGAAGATAGAAGAAAAATATTTTTCTTTAGCCAAACAATTCAGGATATCACTTTTCAAAATTTTAACTAAAGACAAACACTTGAAAATAATGAATGAAAAGAAAATGTAAAATAAATAAATGAATGAACAAATAAAGATGCTGAAGAAAAAACATATTGCTTAATTTCTGACTAACTTCTTTGTTTTGTGAATGGAGGAAGTTTATTCTTGAAAAAACAAAGACACAAAACCTGTAGACCAATTTAAGGAATGACTCATTTGATAGTCTACACAACACACACATACACACATATTACAGACAACCCACTGACATGCACATGCACACACACATGAATGCAAGCACATGCACACACACATATATGAACATGTGTATGTACACATACATATGCACAGATATACATTCATATAAACACATTTCCATTTATACAAACATCTAGACACTCATTTACACATACATATATACATTATCCTACACATATATATTGCTACACATACACACATATACATATACTTTTAAATGAGCATTGGTACACATGAACATAGATATACACACATAGATATATACAAACACAGAATTAAATGCATATATATATACACAAATATACACATTATGATATACGCACATGCATATAATCACAAATACACACAAACACCAGAAATATAGGTTAACATGTCCAATGATGTCATTCATATACAAGTCTGGGAGATGTTTTTTTTTTGTCGACCATATCTTTCAGAGTCATTTTGTTTTATGAATGGTGTTATCTGGTCAAATCATTGCCATATGTTAATTAAAAAAATAAAAGAACACATGGATTTTAGTGCCAAGTTTTTTAATTCCAAAAAGAAAAAAATAATATAAAAGTTTCCAAAAATAATAATTTTGTCAAAATTAAAGTTTGGTTAGAGGAAAGACAGTTTCACCAAATTTTAAAAAATTAGAATAATATATTAGCTTGTGTATATACATTTGAAATTTTGTGTGTGTGTGTATGTATGTGTGCATTTAAATGAATAAATATACATGTCCACTTTTCAGATTCACAATGGGTGTAAAACCTTTTTTTTACAGTTTTTATTGCCTGGACAGTAATTATTGGAGACTTTTGAGTCCAAGTGTTTATTCACTGAGTCACTTATCTGTCATTGACAGATACAGGTCATTTCTGCTGAGACATATAACAATAGGGCACAGTGAAAGGATTTGGATTCATGCCTTTCATAAGAGCATTAGTGCAAAGTCAAAATAAGTGCCCCAGCTCAAATTCATACTTGGTTTGCCAATTTCAAGTCGACGACCATTATGCTACTTCACATCTTTATTATCATATATAATTTTGTTATCATATATTATCATATATAAAGACAGAAATGGATTCATGATTTTCTAAAAGGTATTAGTATTGAGTGACCACAGGAAGCCAAAATTAGAATCTTGTTTTCCATAGTGATAACCTTTATGCTATCTTACACCTCTTGATTAATAAATGTCAATTATCATATTCTCTCTCTCTCTCTCTCTCTCTCTCTCTCTCTCTGTATATATATATATATATATGTATATATTCTGCATTTTGTAATGTATTTATTGCTCAGAATAATGTATTTATCATTATATACATATGCTTGCAGGCCCATTACCCATGTGGGTAGAGTGTTTGCCAATGGCCTAGGAGACCGGAGTTCAATCCCAGGTTGCATCATACCAAAACTTTAAAAAATGGTACTTGATGCCACCTTGCTTAACACAGCATTATAAGGTAAAGATCAAGGATGAAGTGAAGCAATCTAAGGAAAGGAATAGTGCCCTCTCCTACACCTCAGTGTAATAGCTAGCTAATGAAAAGGGATCTTTCAAGTCACCCTTGACTACAATCACCAACTTTACTTACTTTACTTATATATGTATATATGTACCCATGGTGTAATGGTTATAGTCGCAGGATATGGACACGGCGACACGAGTTCAAATCCTGGACCTGACTGATTGCATTTCACATAGCACTAATACCCTTGGGAAAGGTATGAATTCAATTATTCTCCCTCCAGCTATGGGTAAATAGTTGGGCAGACTAGGTTCTTCAGCCTTAGTGAGGCAACTCGTGTAGGAGAAGGAAAACTCTGAATTCAAACCAGTTAAACTCCACTTAAAAATTGACCTTGTGTCATATCCTGCCCGAGCGGAGGGGTTGGTAAATATGATATGTATATATTTGAGATACTTCAGGAGAATGGTATTTATATCTTGCAAGCATTAAATACAAACATCACCACTCTACTAATAAAGTGGGGGAAGTATTGTCGTATTCTATATTCACTACCATACTTCTCCTCCCATAATTTTTTTGCGACTTAGATTTTCATTCTTTCATGATCATCAGGAAATATTATATAAAGAAGAATTGCAAGTATTAAGGGAGAGTGGTACTTGGAAAATATTGAATATAAAATAGATCTAGATTTGCATTGCAAAAGATCCAAGAAGTCAAGAGATCAATAAACTTGATAAAGAAATTTTTCAAAAAATTCAATTCAAAATGTAATATATTGCCAAAAAACTTATTCTTTAAATTTGTAAAGTTAATTACATTTGTACATAAGAAAAGGAACAGAATGACATAGTTATAAGGATTGTTGTTTGCTGAAGAACTCAATTTAATGACAAATCATATCAATCTGATTTTCTGTACTGTCTTCCTATCCTCATTTTGTCAGATTTCATTCCAAACATTTTATATATATATATATATATATATATATATATAGAGAGAGAGAGAGAGAGAGAATTAATGATGCTTAGTGACTGTCAGTTTATTGCTTATGCAATCATCAGACCAAGATATACAAGCTCTCTCACCAATATTGAACACTCTTTATTCATAAATATTGCAACATTTATATATATATATACACACACATATATATATATATATATATATATATATATATATATATATATATATATAGTTATTTATTTCACTTAGCTTAGATATGGCACAGGTATACCCAATAAGAATTGAACTCATATATATCTATAATGGGTACCTCAAATAGTGTAATGATTAGGAAGCTACATTAGCAGATATATATATGCATATATGTAGTTCCAATAGTGCCATATGAAGCATAATTGAAACTATTTTTTCTGAGTTGGTATGTCTGTTCATTAAGTTTATTTTCATATATGTTGGTATTTTATTCTTCTGTTTATTAGCAATGCTGACACTCAAACAAAGCCAAATTTCTAAATTCTCTTTCACAAAACTTTTAAATATCTTAGATTCATGTTCTCTAATTCTTTGACTCATGATGATGTGATAAATGGCAAAATAAAAAAGATTATTTCTGTGTCACTATTTTTATGGTAGTTTTGATCTTTTATTTAAATAATTTTAGTGATTTGATTTTTGTTCTTAAAACAAAGATACATCATTTTAATTTGCTTTCATATGCTGGTGACATTTTCCTCATTTTTCTTGATATTGTTGGAGAACTGTTTTTTTTTTTGCATTTAAGGTCCCATGTATATTTAGAAAGTGCTAAGCTGAGAGAGTATTTCCTATCAGTTACTTTTTATTGAAAAAGTTTTTCGGTTTCTAGGGTAATTTTGTCTCATAAATGTAAACTGTTTTTTGATCTTCCTTAACTTTAATGGTGGTTTGGTAGAAAACATTTAGTTGGAGTTAATATCCATTCAGAAGTCATTGAAGCTTTGATTTACAATTACAGGTACTTGTCTCATGCAAATATTTTTTGTTGTTTTTGTATGATTTATGACATAGGTTCCATAAAAATATAACCAACTTTTAGGCTGTTCATTTTTAATGTTCGATGGAGCTTGTTTGATAGAGGGAAATATTTGTCTATCAATTTTAGTAATATTTTTCTTAAGTTTGTCTTGATACTATTCTTGTACTTTGGACTGAAATAAATAAAATTTCTTTTGTTGTTGATTTTTTAAAAATTCTGTGGAGGTTAGCACTGTTGAGAATCAGCCTTTTACAAAGTTGTTTTATATTCTTCTTTTGCATTGTTAAAGATGGTTTTGTAGAAAGAATTATTTGATAATCTGTTGCTGATGTACTGTGGTGTTCATATTCATTTGATAATCAAAAGGCATGGAAAGAAAAGGAGTATATACAGTAATTTATGATTTTCTTTCTTAGTTAAAGGGTAGTTTCTTTTTCAAAATGGAATTTTACATCTAAAAAATCTAATATTTCTAAGATTAGTTTCAGTGTCTTTGATAAGTCAATTGTTCTGTATACTTCTATTATCTTTTGTAAGGTAAATCTAATTGAATTTCAGATTCTATACTTTTCATATATCACCCTCCCACCATAATTCTTCAGACGGCAATTTGCCTGATGATCATGAAAACAGGGCACTATTAGTTGCAATAATATATAGTTCTAATTTCAGTGTTATACTCACTCTCACTCTCTCTCTTTCTCTCTCTCTCTCTCTCTCTCTGATAATAAAGTACCAAAACTGATTCTTGAAATTTTTAGTTAGTTTCATTTCTTTTGCTTAATGGTATATCAATCTTTGTGGGTTATCTAATGTCAAAGCCATCTTTCAAGAAGAATAGTAGTGATGGTATTTAACCCATAGTTGGGTGGGGTCGGAATAAGGGTTTTCATACCTTTCCCAAGGACTTTAGTCTGAAAGTGTTTGTAATAGCGCTACTTGAGTTTGAACTTGCTTACTTTGAGGTCACTGTACAATACTTTAGCTATAAATTTTTGAAATTTTAGAATTTAGAATTCAATTAAAGATGTGTACACAGCTAAACAATGAAATGATTTCTAGATTTCTCCTGTGCCAAATCTCAATAGGTTTTGATCAGTAGTTTCAGTTATTTTAGAACAGCAATTTTTGAAGAAACAAAAGATTGAGCAAGTGCAGCACCAAACCAGACATAGTTCTATTCAACCTTTTCATTTTTCCTGAAAATTCATCTCATAGATAAGAGTGGAAGACATGGAGGTCATTAAAAAATACAATAGTACAGTTTCATATCATATAAAAAAGAAAAGGTTTAGAGATGCTTCAACCAATAGAAAACTCCCTGGAATCTTGAATGTGAAATAAAATATTTTGAAGATAAATAGTGTTTCATTTATTTTTAATTTCCATCTTGGTAAAAACAGCTTCGTTCTTGATGCTTTTTGAACACACCTTGTGTATGTATTTGTATGCTTTGAACCATTGCCAGATATCTTGACACAAATATGCTTATCTCTGTCATGTCACAATGGTTCACTGATAAGAGAGTGGGTGAGTAAACAATCATTTATAACTACTACCCAGGGAGTAATAACCAGAAAAATTTGATATATCCTTTGTCTACAACCACACACACACACACACACACACACACACATTGACAAAAATGCATACACACAAATGCAGTGGTAGACAGAAAAATAGATTAAAGAGATGAATGTATTTATGTATCCCACCCCAAATATGCAAATATTTTTTACCAGAAAAAAGGAAAAAAACATTGTTAATTAAAAATCTTCTTTATTGAAGTCACTGGATTAATTTTTAAAATGGAAATTTTAATTCAAATTTTTGTGATTTGGATTCTTATCTTATTTCTTATGTTCATTATGTTATTCTTTTAGCTTTAGTGAATTTCTCAAAAGAGTTAAGCAATATTTGGACATAATTCAGTCGATTTAAGGCAATGTTGATACACAAGGTAAAATACCCATCTACACAGGACAAAATTTCAATTACCAACATAAATGAAGTCAAAAGACAAATCTCAAAAATCCCTTCCATTTATTCTATCTTATTAATCTTTATATATCTTCCAATCTTTCTTGTCCTTTAATAATGTACACAGAATGATTACAAATAGAAAGTGTGACTATAAAAAATAATTCCACAAACAACCAAACTCTGCCTAATTATTACTTAAGATAGTTTAACAAATGAGGTTTTACAGGATAACATTTTTCTAACTGTTTTTAGTGATCAAACATGATTTGATCTTGCAAAGAACCAGAACCTTTTGAGAATATTTAGCATCAGTCTGAGACTGGTCACAATTTTTTTCAATAACTGACAAAACTTTCATATGACTAATCCTCCCCACCAAAAAGTAAAAATCTGTTGCTTTGTTAATCCTTTTTAAAACAATGATAATGAAAATTATTTTTCTTTCTTTCTTTCTTTCTTTCTTTCTTTTTCATTTCCTAAGCAACTGATTCTGATTAAAAAAATGAGTATCTCTGTAAAAGGGCCATAATGGATGACAAAACTTCGCCTAGAGACACATCTGGTTTGTTAATAGAAACAAACAACAGATGTGACAAATCTGGAACTTTTAAAAGAGTTTTATGGTTATAATGTTGAACTGGATGTTATAAAATACACAGTTCAATTTTATTCATTGGACATTAAAGATTCAATATATAGGGTGTGTCTGAATTTAAATTTCGAAATTTCAAAAACAAGCTGAAGTAGCTGTCTATACAGGGTGTGAGATCTAAACTGGTTATTTTAGTCTTTGTTGTTTATTGAAAGTTTACATGAAATAGTTTCAAAATGGTCAAAATTACATATCACAGATAATGCCTTGTTGGCAGGTGCATAGAATACGATGACTGTATCACCTTGAAGACGGGTAAAATGACCAACCCAGATAGGTATCCTTGGATATGACGCTAAAAAGCATCAAAGGGTTTGGCTCCAGTTTTGGAGCAGTGAGAGAACCCCTTCATTAACATTAGTCCCAGGTCCACTCAGACCCACAGTGGTAGAATCTGTTAAGGTCCTATCTATGGGTCTATTAGATTTGTTTAAAAATCATCCATATTCAAAAGGACTTTGTGCAAAAAAACATCTTAAGAAACAACTACATAAAAATGTAAATATGAATGTGATTCCCTAACCTCTAGTGATAAAATAGCCATAGATAGGTTGACATGCTGTTAAAATCAATTAATCATATAACAGAATTCAACTCTCACTGGGTGTCCTATACTTCTGCTCTCATGACAAACTAAGCTAAGTTTAGTAAATAATACCTTTTTGAAATATCCATAAAACTAATCAATAATGTTTAATTTAATGTAAATAGTTATTTTTGTATGACTAATAATTTGGTAATTTTTCTTTTGATGTTTTGGTTTGGTGGTGTTTTATGGCATATCAACCCTTCTGAGTTATTTTATACCAAATCACACACACACACACACACACACACACACACACACACACACACACATATATATATATATATATATATATATATATATATATATATATATATATGTATATATATATATATATATAATTTGTAAGTGAATAGTTTGTAGGTAACATTATTTTAAATGAACTAGAGTTCATTTGTTAAATTGTTTCAAGTATTATTATTTAACATTTATGATACTACTAAATATTACTTATTTGTTTGCATAAATTCAAATGGTTTCAAATTTGCTATTTAACATTAGTAATTCTATTTATCGAGTATTCCTGTTTATCATGAACAACTTGCACACCGCTGTATGGTTTCAACTAACTAATAATAATAATCTCATGCAAAAGATTGAATACTTCTACCTGACCCACAGATGAGACCCTGATTGGTACTACCACTCTGGGTCTGAGTGGACCTGAGAGTCATGGTAATCCACATTCCCCAAACTCTAAGACTGGAGCCTCACCATCAAATGCAATTTAATGTCTTACCCTGGACAATAATGGCTTCAAGTATTGTCATCCAACACTAATAATTCATTTTAATATCAATCATTTGTTTGCACACAGTAAAGTATTTTCGAGTGTTGTGAATATTTGACCCATAGATAAGACACTAACAGATGCTATCACTCTGGGTTAGAGTTGTCCAGAGTAATAGCAATGATGGGATGCTCTGCATTCCCCAAAGCTCCAGAACTAGAGCCTCTCCATCAGATGCAGTTTAATGTCATATCCAGGGCAATCTCTGGAGAAGTCTTATCCCTCTTCAGAGGTGCTGTTGACATATTCTACAGTCCCAGCTTATGGGGCCATTCTTCTTTTGAAGTTTGGAAATTTCATTTCTTTTTGGTTCATTATATCTTTCAGTAATAAACATATCTTTCTGTAATATGGCCTCTTACAGATTATTGTTTACAGTTAGTAATTCCCTCATTTCTCTATGATGAATGAAAAAGTGTTTTATCAAAATCTATGAGTCCTGTTGGTGGGGCTTAGAATATGCTTAGGTAAGACCTTCACTCACCAAAATATGGGGTGTCCTGGGTTGGACACTAAACTATATCTGATAGTGAGATTCTTATGAAGCACTGAGGAATATAGAGTACCCCTTTATTGCTGTTACCTCCAGGCCCACTGACTCAGACTGGTAGTGTTCGTTAGGATCTAATCTATGGATCAAATAGATATATTTTAAGAATCATATCTATTTAATAAGAAGAAAAATGCCTTAAGAAACAACTTCAGAAAAAAAATGTAAAAATAAAAGTACAATATATACAATTCCCCAACCCCTGGGCATAAAATAACCCTAGACAGATTGACATGCTGTTGAAATTTAATCAGTCAATCAATTAATTCATCAATCATAAAACCAACATTTGAGTCCAAAAAGAAAGTATGCCAAATTTGGTTGCTCTACATCAAAACATTTGGGCATTTATAGATGACAGACAAAAAACACTTCCCAATTATTGTTATAGGTAACATCTTATTGATCATAAAGTTAAATTTATATTATATTCACATAAAAGAACTATTTTTCTGGTTTGATCAGACGGTATTGTTATTGTTTTTTAATTAAATCATGGCTACTATATCCTTTACCAGTTATGACAACCAAGATATAGAGGAAGAAATTAATAACTCCTGTTTCTGTTTGAGATCTTGGATGCATATGTTATTATTAATCTTGTAAAGTGCTTAAACTAAGAGTAACTGTAAAAACATAGGTATTATTTGTTAAATCTTAGAAATTATAAGCTAAATCATTAATGTTTAATTAAATGGTGATTATTTAAGTAAGATAGATATTTTTTTCCTTTTGATTTTAGGAAATTTAAATTCTGTGCAATTTAAAACACCTTGAAGCAATATGACTTCTGGCTGATTTCTTTTTTATTTTTTAGGAAATCCCTCTTGATGTGAGGTTCCTTTCTTCATGAGAAACCAAATTATTTTTTTTATGTTAGAACCTTCCCTGAGTTTAGTAAATATATATACTAAGTTTGGTGTCGCTACATCAAACCACTAGGCTGTCTACAGAGGAAAGACAAACAAACTCTTCCCATTTATTGATATATATATATAATAACATATTGATCATTGGAATAAAGAGTTAAATACATATTAAAAGTTTATTTTTCTTGTTTTAATTTTGTGTCTAGATTATTATTATCATTATTATGATTATTATTATTATTATTATTATGATTATTAATATTATTATTATTATTATTGTTGCTGTTATTGTTGTTGGATGATTCTCTAATATCTGGACAATGTTAGTTCATGGCTATTGTATCCTTTGTCAGTTATGAAAACCAAAGACCAACAAAAAAAAGAAACAATTATAAACACTTGCTTCTTTTTGACATCTTGGATTACCTGATGTGTATGCTGTTATTAATCTTGCAAAGAGCTTAAACTATGCATAACTGTAAAAACACAGGTATTATTTGCCAGATCTGAGAAACTATGTGGACACTTGCAAGAAAGGTTAACCATCCCTACCGGAAATAAGATGCAAGTAAAGGTCTCTAACGAAACAGCAAAACATGATTAACAAGGTGTGAGGAAAAACCAGCTTGTAATGGAGGCCAACAGAGAGACGAGAGAGTTGAGATGGGATAGACAAGTAATTTCAGCAGCTGACGAGAGGCTTTGTATACATTGGTGAGTGTGTGTGTGGGGGGGTGATGCAGGTGTGTGTAGTGGGGGGGGTGAGTGTTGGTGTTTACACGTGGGAAACACACAGGTGCCTCGTACAAGCTTCGGGAAGCAATTATCAATAAAAGGGAAGGAACCAAAAAAAGAACCAAAAAAAAAAAAATTGCAGCAAACAACTGCAACTCCCAGGGTTAACACCAGAGGCTAATGTGCCACTACAGTTTGGATTTTACTCAGAAAGTCTCTCCTTCACTCTCTCAATTTATCTCTCTCCTTCCGTGATTTTTATTTCTGACATCCATTTCAGATTGATCTTACATCTGTAGTGGCATTTCATTAATTAGGCAGACACATGATTTAAATATCTCCCAATCCAATTCTTGAATATGTTGGCTAAATCTGGGCTTTGAGATTTCCAAGTGTGAAGAGTATTTTTAGTATGTGCAAAAAGAAAAAGAAGAAAGAAAAGAAAAGAAAATAGAAAACAAAAACAAAACAAGGAATTCTATTGATTGCTGTGAAGAAGAATCTCAACAAATGAATGAACTCTAAGATAGATGAGTTTAAGGCTGTGTTAGGAATTGAATCCAATAGGGTTCCGTCCCAATGATGTTTGGAATGCATTTTTGACATACAGTACAGACTAAAGTTATGAACTAACTCAGGTGGTAACATTTATATATATGTACATGAGTGTCTAAAGGAATGAAGATGGATTAATAAGCTGGATTGATAGGTATTTACTCACACAAAGATAAATAGATAGATAGATATAAACTGGTAGTGATAGATAGACAATAAGCAGGTGGGGATTGATAGATAAATAGATTGATAGATAGATATAATCAGATTTGATTTATGTGTTTAACTGTATCTTATCACCTATTAAGTTATTTTAATGCTAAAACTTTATTGATTTGTAAATGTTTGATTGTAATCATGACTATATTTCTGATATTCCATTGTATTTTTTAAATGCATTTTTTTCGATTTATTCCTAATCATTTGTTTGTACTCAGCTATGTAATTTCAAGTATTCTTAATACAAATAATTTGCACAGTTTCAAGTATTCTGATCTAATACTTATATTCATACACAATTATACAATTTCAAAATTGCTAGCAATTATGTTGTTTCAAATAACTCATGATAAAATTCTTTTTCATGCAATCATATTTGGTTTAATTCTTAAAATATTTCTACTTATTACTTCTTCCTTTGAGTATAATTTGACAATAACTGAGATAATGAACTTCTTTTTACTTATTTCTTGATATTTAAACAGTTTAGTACATATCCAGAAATGAGGAGCATTCAATGATATAAAGACACAAAATAGTGATATAGCTTGCTGACCAAAGCTACAAAGGAGATTCTTTCTTATATTTGTTTTGATTTTTAATTCCTTCTTTATTTTTGTATTTTTACTGGATGGTGCAATATATAGACACAAAGAATATATAAACAAGAACAAAGAAAGACCAATTAAAACAGCCAGTAACAGCAATAATAAAAGTAAAGAAAAGCTGGCGACCGTAGTCAAGGGTGACCAGAAGGCTCCCTTTTCAATAGCTACTACACCGAGGAGTAGGGGAAGGTGCTACTTCTTTCCCTGGATTGCTCCACTTTTCCCCTGAGATGTACCTTATGTTGCTGAGTGTTAAGCAAGGAAGTATCAAGTACCATTTTTAAAGTCTTTGGTATGACGCGACCTGGGATTGAACCCAGGTCTCACAGACCATTGGCAAACACTCTACCCACAAGACCAATGAAGAAAAGAAGAATGGAAAGAAAAACAAGTATATAGGTACTTCAAGCACCTAACTAAAAATATTGCTCATGAGATTATGTGGACATGGTTACAAAGGGGAAACTGAATATCCATTTGTAGCAGAACAAAATAATGCTATAAGGATTAAATACATCAAAGCTGAAATTGATAATATACTGAAAAATAGCAAGTGTAGGTTATGTGGTGATAAAGATGAAATGATTAATCTTATGATTGCATAAGAAACTGAAATTTCCCCATACTAATAATATGCACTGACCATAATCTGTCCTTGAAAATGAAATACAGAAAATTCTCTGAGACTTTGCAATACAAACAGATCACCTAATACAGGTCAGACAATTAAAACTAGTTTTAATTAACAAGAAAAAAGAACTTCTCTCCTTGTAGATTTTGCTGTGTCAGCAGACCACAGAGGTGGAAAAAAACCTGTGGAACATGAAGGTAATAGTGATACCAATCATGGCTGGAGACTTTGAATGGTCCATAAGAACTTGGAAAAAAGACTTGATGATCTGAGATTAGAGGAAGAATTGAAAACATCCTGACCACAGCATTACTAAAAATGGATAAGATACTTAAAAGAGTCCAAGAAATGTTAAAAGACTTACAGTCACTCAGACTCCTTTGAAAAACCCTCAGTTAGAGGGAATTTGAAAAACTCCAAAAATGATAATAATAATCTATATTATAATGATTTGATTTTTGTATGTATGTTACTGTACCACAGCAAAAATGGCATATGGTAGCAAGATTTGTGTTAAAGCAACAGTATTAAAATGTGCTTAAAAAATAAAGCAAGTTCAAATGCAGTTTGTAACTTAATAACTGATCTTTATTTGCCCTCATGCTTATGATTGTAATTTTTGAAGGAATTAAATCATAGAATGCTTCTCTTTATTTGCTTGTGGTAATTAATTATAAATTCTATGAATAAGATGCATCTTGAATTGTGCTTAATGGTCTTAAAACAGGTAATAATAGAGTAAAAGTAAAAGAGAAAGAAGTGAAAAAAGAAGAGAAAGAATGGCATCTATGGTATTATTATATCTTTGATTAATTCTGTTGGTACAAACAAAGATTGAATTTAAGCCAATAAACAGGTAACTATGCATTAAAAAGTTACCCCATCCCCCACTCTCCTGAAAGTTGTATCTCTACTTGATAATATAAAAAGCAACATATGATAAAAGTATTAGAAATGATAGAATATATACAATAATCTACTTTGTATAACTATTTGACCCTTTCTTTCTGAGAAAGTGCACATGCAAGAAACCTCAATAATATAATCTCATAAAGTAATTTTATGGAGAAAATTCTTAATTTACTATATCTTATTGGCATTACTTTACACACACACACACACACACACACACACACACACACACACACACACACACACACACACACACACACATGTACAAACATATATATATATATATATATATATTTTTTTAAGTGTGTATGTGTCTCTGAGTGTGTATTATCACTAGAATAAATATCTTTTATACCATTTACCTCCAAACTTTTTCCATTTATATCAAGAGCTGACAAGTGGGCTTGCAGTCAAAGTAATATATATATATATATATATATATATATATATATATATATATATATATATATATATATAATGCATAGTGATCCCCATGTCAGTCATATACCTTCAGATGAGCAAAGCTTGTGCCATATGAAACTCTGACTTGTATTAATTACTGAGTGAATATTTTCAAAGTTTTGTTTTAAACCAGATCTGTCCCAACTATGAGACATTGAGCCTTTTTCTAAATTCACTGCTACAAGGGGGAGGAGCTTGTTACTACACCTCAGTTTATACTGTGCCAATTATATACATATATATATATATATATATATATATATATATATATATATATAATCAAAGAATTCATCTCATAGATGCTCTGGCATGCAATATTATGTACCTGGGTTTATAAAGAATTTTGAGATTACCCAACATCAGATAGCTAAACCCAAGTGATCAAGCCTTGGCTGATTAAATCCTAATTCACATGCCAGCAGTTATATACTGTGCTCTTCCCAACAATATATATATATATATATATATATATATATATATATATATACTAAAACCAACAATTGGTCACATTAAGATAATATATAGATCATAAATTTATTTAGGATAATAAATTTATTTCCATCCTGTTAAAAACATTGATATAAATCCTGTCTCTCTGTGGATGACAATATATATATATATATATATATATATATTGTCCTCCACAGACAGACTGTTTCATTGTATCACATCGCATCAGTGTGACCAGACATGAGAAATGCTTCAAGCTGAGATCGAAACCTGACTAACTTTAAATCAGCTGATTGCATAACCCCACATCTATTAGCAGCCTCAAATTTAACATATATATATATATATATCCTTATACTTTTACTGTTTTTTTTAGTCTTTGTTTTTATGCAGAGAGAAAAAAATAACAAATTAATAATAATAATCAATTAAATTAAAGTCTATGTTTTTTTCATTTAATCATCTATAACAGCTGTTTAATGATTTACATAATCTGAATAATTATGATAGACATGGGTTGGGTGGAATACACTATTCCATTCAATTTATATTTGGTATTATTATTATTATCATTATCATTATCATCACACACACACACACACACACACACACACACACACACACACACACACACACACACACATACTCCTGAATTATATATATATATATTTTCATCATACAATGTGTGAAAGCATGTGCGATATCCTACCCTCATCAGCTGCTAACCAGGGGTGATATCACAGTTTTGTAAGCTTAAGGCAGTACTGTCACTCCTGGTACTACCTAGCAGCTCTTGCCACCAGACAGGGTAGTTAAAAGAATTATATATATATGTATATATATATATGCCAGATCAACTAAAAGCTGAGATTACATTGTACATTCATCTTCATTTTTAGTGCAGTTTGTGATTTTTAAAAATGCGTTTACTTTTGGCCGTTGATGTCATTACATGCTTACAGTAACTGTTTCTTGATGTTATGTGATCACACAGGAATGGTGGTTCCACATGCATTTCATTTATGCTGGAAAGTTTTCACTCTCGACCAAATCCAACTTGATGTATATATATATATATATATATATATATATATATATATATATATATATATATATATATATATATATTAGCAATGTAGTATAATGGTTATTGTCATTGGAAATGAACCCATTGAGCCAAGTTCAAATCCTGGATGAGACTGTTTGCATTTTACATAGCACAATAACTAACTCTCAGGAAAAGTATGCATACAACTATTCTCTTTCCAGCTATAGAAAAAAGTAGGACAGACTGTGCTATTTAATCTTGATATAGCAACCAGTCTAGGAGAAGGAAAACACTGAATTCAAACCTGTAAAACTTCACTAAAGAATTACTCTTGTGTGGTATCCTTCTTGTGCCAAAGGTTTGAGTAAATGCATATATATTAGAAATGATTCTGTATCAACAAGTCCTAAATTCATAAAGGAACAAATATCTTTTATTTTTATTTTTTGAGCATTTGTTTTTATTTCTGGGTAAGTACTGTATATTGGCCAAGACTGTTTTTTTGTCTTCTTATTAAACACTAAATAAAATAAGAATTTATTCTTGACAGTGATTTGCAGGGCAAAATATTTGGGAAAGATTGAAGTGTGGTAAAGAAAAAAAGGACAGTTAGATACAGGAACCAAAAAGAAAAAAATATCAAAGTGGATTGAACCAGGAAATTGCTCAAGTCAACTAAAGTCATTTGACTAGGCAATTAAAACCCAAGACAGGCAAAGTTGGTGATTGCTGATCCAGCATTCAGCTCACAGTTATGTTTCCAAGTTCTTGGGACAGAACTTGTCCCCCTGAGATCACTCACTGTCAAAATGGATATTGCAACTAGCAAGACAAACAAAACAAAACAAATTTTTCATTTTTTTTTTTCAATCTGAAGTCGTAGCAAGAGGATAGGGATTAAGAGAAAATTTCTCCTTTTAATTTTGAGTCTTGCAGAGGGGGTCAAGGTATTTATTTTTAATTCTATCTGTATAGTTTGATAGGAGGGGGCAGCTAATTTTTTTAACCCTGCTACTCTAGAAGACATTCTCTTTTCAAGGGCACTCTTTTATTTCATCTCCAGATAAATAAGAATAATGGTTTCTTATTTAATAATAATTTAATAATAATTTAATAACAATTTTCCAAAATATCAATTTGATCCCTAGATGGCACCCCAACAGAGGGAATCAGGGAGAGTTGGTACTTTTGGAATTATCCATCTATCTATCTATCTATCTATCTATCTATCTAGAGAGAGAGAGAGAGAGAGAGAGAGAGTTATATATAAATATATATATAGCTGAGTGAAAGAGGGAAACAGATTGACAGGGGACAGCTAATATCTTAAAAACCCAGCTACTCTTGAAAGTAATCTCTTCGTAATTGCAACTTACAAATAAAATCTATGAATATGGATTAGAGAGGTAAATGCTTGTAAAATCTATACTTCTCTTGTAATATAAATGTCAGAGTGAAAATTCTAAGAAGAGTAAAATCTTCAGTTGTAAAAAAAAACACTTAAGGTGTTTCTTAGGAATAAAATCTTTGGGTTAGATGTTTTTAGGAATTCATTTTTGACTTCTTAGAATCCTCATTAGATTCTTTGAAATAGATAAAATATAGAACCTATCTGTGATGACTGCATCTTCGTTAAGATGCTAAACTAGAATTACATTCCAGACTGATTGCATTTAGCACCTGAAAGGTGGATATGATACAATCCTCAGATATATTCAGAGTGTTTGCTGTTTTCATGAGCTGATAAAAGTGATTTTTGACATTTGTTAACAGTGATTTTAGTTCATATTTGTGCGCACAAAAGTTTCTGCTTTTTTCAAAAGCTCTTAACAGTGATTTCAGAACTTACTTATGCTCAAGAAATATTTTGTTATTTTCATGAGCTGTGGAAAGAAATTTCAGATCTTAATTGTATGCAAAAAAAGTTTATTTTTACAAGCAGGCAGATATTTTTTTGTTAGCAGATAATTTCTTAAATCTTTGTTGAGTGGATTATTTTCAACAAGCAGCTAATCAGAAAATGCATTACACTGAACTATCTCACAAAACAAAAAATGTTCCTCTGCCAGCAAAAGGATTAACACTGATTTTATAACTTATCAGTTTTCAAGAAAGATTTTGTTGTAATCAGAAGCTATTGAAAGTAAATTCATACTTTATTTGTGCCTAAGAAATATAGACTTAGTTTCGTCATCATCATCATCATGTCGTGCTGCCAGCACAGATATCCCTGACCCTCTCTCTCCACTTCTCCTTATCATTCATCGCTTTTGGCCGGTCTTCAGGGTTACATCCTGTATCCTCAAATAGCTGCTGTATGTGTGTTCGAGCTGGTCGACCTGCTTTTGCTTGGCCATATGTGGGGGTCCATTGGAGTACATCACTGATGAGTTTGTCCTTGCTTCTCCAGCAGTGTCCTGTGTGTCTAGTTCGTCTAACTTGTATAGTTTTCGTGATGGGAGGCAGGTGGCCGTACAGTTGGTGTCTTGTGGGGTGTTGTCGCCAGGACTTGTTCAATATTGCTCTCAACATTCTTGTGTAATTGCCATCCAGTTTCTTCTTCAGCTGTTTAGTTTCAGACTTAGTTTAAAGAAGCTAAATCTTAATAATATGATAATTATATAAGATGTGCAAGATTTGATTATTATAGCATTGGTTTGAAAATCTGTGGCATACCAGTACACTATCCTTCTATGATCAGCTCATCCCAAAAATGTACCTGGCTTACACCACTATAAAAAAATCACCTGAGTAGGTCACCAGTAGTCCCCATCTTTAACTGTGAAGGCCTCATATACTGTTTGATGAGTTTACCCAAATATAGATATATTTAGAGAGGCTCCCCATTCTGGTACAATGATTAACGAGATGGCTAGCAGACTTTTACTGATGAGTTTGATTCTTATTAGGTGCTCTATACTACTGGCCTTGTGCCACAACTAATCAAAACTTAGTAAATAACTAAATGTGTGTACATGTGTGTGTATGAAGGTACAAATAGATGCATGTATATGTATTTATTGATGTATCAGTCTGCTGTTCTGTTTTGAATGTGGGCAACACACGAGTACCACCCACCCGTGAGAATTGACTTAGAAGTTTGCCTAACGAGGCAGGACCTATTTGATTCTACTCATTTCATTGTCAAAAGCCGATGGCCAACTTAATCATCTGACTGAACAGAGACAGTCGGTCGTTTATTGTTTCAATAATATTCTTTCATCTACCATTCCAACCTCCAGTCTTCCACTTTATTTTTTTTGTTTTTTACCAGATTTCATTTTTTCTCAAATGTTAATACTTTGGCTTTAATGACAAACTAATGAAATGCTTATCGTCAGCAATCAAATATAAAACCTATAAAAGAAAAAAGGGTCCTCCAACAGACAGACACACATACATACACACACACACATACACACATACAAAACTCCGAACATATTTTTAGACAGCTTTTTAGTCATCACATTGTTTGTGGCCAATTTGGAAATAATTGACTTACTTAGTAATTAATTTACCTGATTGTTGACTTAAGTAAATAATTAATTTTAACACTGTTTGAAATTACAAAATGCCTTTTTTGTATGCATTATACAGCAATATTTACAAGGAAACACACAGACATACACAAGCATGTAAAAATGTACACACACACACACACACACACACACACATATATATATATATATATATATATATATATATTGGGGTTGCATGAGCAGTACAGGTCTGGTGGTGTGCATGAAGATATTAGATAAGCCATGAGCATCTCTTCTCATGTCTAGCAACTTTATCTTCAAAGAGAGTGCGATCATACACAAGATACCAGTGGGGTACCGAAATAACAGCAGGAAAAAATGTTTACAATGTGCATACAAAGGATAATAAATCATGTTTGGAAAACAGAAACTCATGTGGGATATTTTCTAATATATATATATATATATATATGTGTGTGTGTGTGTCTGTGTCTGTGTGCGCACACACACACACACACACACACACACAAACACACACATATATATATATAGATTGATAATATGTGTTGATAGGTAGATAGACATAATGAGTGCGTGCATATATATATATATATATATACACACACAACTGGGAGAAAGAAGGAAGCAGATTGAGAGAGAGTGAGTGAGAAAAGAGAGATACAGATAGATAAATAGTAAAGTAAAAGAAAAAATACTTGGGAAACTCCAAAAAACAAAATGGCTGACAAGCTAAACAGGAGATTTGAGAGAGAGCCATAAGCAATAGGAAAGTTAAAAGCATAAAGAACTGTGTTGGAAATTAAGGGGTTGATGATAAGTAGAAGGAATGTCCAAAGTAGAAGCAAAAGGAATGATAGAAGCCAGAGTGGGAGAAAGTGTTACCTAATGAGGAAAATAAAAAGTAGAGGAAGACAAGAAATTGTCAGAGAAGAAGAAGAAGAAGAAGAAGAAGAAGAAGAAGAAGAAGAAGAAGAATTGAAATGGAAAAAGTGGAGGAGAGAAAATAGAGTTTAAGAGAAGGAAATTAATAAAGAAAAGAATATATCATATAAGAGAAAGAAAATTGGTAAAAAACCCATTGAGCTAAAGGAAAGGTGGGGAGAAGGGATGTGGGTGGAGATAGAAGGTTAAGAAGGGGAGTTGGAAGTATTGAAGAAATAGACAAGAAAAGAAGAGACTGGGGGCGCAGTAGATTGGAAAAAATGTGTAGAATGGGAGAGAGAAAGAGAAAGAGAGAGGGATGTAACAAGGGAAGAAGGAAAGAAATTAGAATGAATATATAAAATATGGATTCAACAGAGGGAGAAAAAGCAAGAGGTAAGACAATAGATGTGGTAGGATTAAAAATAGAGGTAAGAAAGGAAGTGACTTGATAAAAGCAATAAAGAAGACTAAGGAAGGTAAGAAAGAAGGAAAACCAAAGACAAGAAATAGTTTGGTTCAGGGTTGCAGGAAATATTCAAAGAAGAGAAAGGAGGAATTTGGAGATTTTAGATAAGTTCTTCTGAATAATAAATATCCAAGCATCTTTACTCTGCAGAGGAAGAAAGATGGAAATATTAAAAGAGGAGTCAAAAAATGCATGGGATTCTGCTGGGCAGTTTTATCAATCACAAAGGGGAATGAACTGCAAAATACAGCCAGAAGGCAAAAAAAAAAAAAAAAAAAAAAAATTACTACTGATGCATTGAATTGATAAAAGGGAGGTAACCTTCACTGGCCCTATTAGAATGACAATGATGACAGGGCAGATTATACCTTGTGAACTGCTAGAGTTTTATCCAAGAGTTGCCACTGTAGTGAATGTCCTTTGTCATTACAAATATAACAATACTGTTATGTCCATGGTGACTGCAAATAAGAATTGAAGTCAGCTTGAAAAACATATAAATAAACCAAAGGTAGTCATCGGCTAACAATGTGAGATACAATCCTTTATAAAACTTCTTTTTCTTTTCTGATGCTATCTCTTTTGCTCGTAAAATTCAGAGTAGAAGCAGACATAAATAGTGAAGCCCCATACAAACAGTGCAGGTGACAATACTGACCTAGATGACAGACCAGCACCCAGATATCAACTGGCAGATCTTTTACTGAGATGCAACTGCAATGAAAACAGCCTAATTGCATGGAAAAAAGTGGGGAGTAGTGACTGCATTTTGCCTTCTACCACCAACCACCAACCACCAACCACTAACAAAACCTTTATGGTAGCTTTGCTATAAAGATATGATAGCACAGAAACAGGCTGAACCACCAAGATAATAATGATATTGACTGGGGAAAGGAAAAAAAAAGGTTTCAGATGATGGCAGCTTTTAAGACCTGTCATAGACCGTGACATGAATAAGCTGTGTCCCACAAAAACTGTAACATCAATAGAATGATTGAACAGCCTGCACAAGAATGCTTACTTTTTACATGTCAATGAGGATTTTTCATGTAAGAAGTGTGTATATATATATATATATATATATATATATATATATATATTTGATTAAATAAGACAGACACTTCCTGTCAGCCTATTCTGTTTCTGATCCATTCAAGATGGTATAATTTGTTGAACCCTTGGATGGATAGAATTTATAAAAGCACTATATATTTCTCAAGTTCTTTCAACCTCAGCTGGAGCCATCATCAAGAGAATGAATGATGAAATAATAATCATTGTTTAAAAGAGAATATGCCATCTATATATATATATATATATATGGTGTTTCAGAAAAATCAGTATCATTTCATAATTCAATAAATTGACTAATTCTTGTTCAAATGATTTCAAATTTTAACAATGTCTGCAGAAATAACTCAAAATTCTATATTTGATGTTTTATGTATTTCCTTTTCAGTTATAGAAATGCTATTCACTGAAAAAAAGGGTATTTAAAACTGAAAACATAAAATGTTCAGTTGTTTTTGCTCTAAAAATTTGAGATCATTTGAATGAGAATTGGTCAAGTTATTAGATTACAAAATGATATCGATTTTTCTGAAACACTCTGTACATCTCAAATGATACTAGATTTTTTAAAATACTATATATATATATATATATATATATATATATATATATATATATATATATATTGTTTGTAATGAAAACCAATGGCAGCAAAATTAAGATAGTCAAAATTCATTTTTTTGTTATATTAATAAATAGCAAGTAATATTTCTCAAAGAAAATACAAAAAGGATTGGTGTAAAATCAACACCACATTTTTCAAAATAGAAACAAAAAGCTGCCAAATAAAAATAAAAAAAAAACTGCATAAATATGACAAAATTTTGATTTATCTGAAAAAGCAACTAAAAATTATGATGAATGAAACTCGTAGTCAAACAAAATTACTGGTTGACAATTGTTTATCTTTAAAAACAAATGAATATAAGATTCTACTAATACTACAAGAGTAAAAATATATAACAGCAAATATGGCACCAAGAGAGATCAAGAAAAGAGTAAGGGATAGGTTTAAAAGGTTTCTGAAAATTAAAGGTTCTTAGAGCAGCTGGTGCTTCTAATTGAGCTGGCCTTGTGTAAAAGATGTGTGTTTAAATCACACTAAGATCTTTTCATCTATTTTCATACGCTGTTATTTCCTTACTGTTGTAGATTGGTGATTTGATTGATCAATTGATTTTAATGGCATGTCAACCTGTCTAGAGTTATTTTATGCTTAGAGTTTAGGGAATCCCATCCATTGTATGTTGATATTTACATTTTTTGTGTAGTTGTTTCTTAAGAGTTATTTTTTCAAATGGTCCTGTCAAACATGAATAATTTTAAAACAAATCTATTTGAACCATAGATAGGACCCTTACAAGTGTTACCATTCCAGGTAAGAATGGACCTGGGAGTAATGGCAAGAAGGGGTATTCCATTCTGCCCAGATCTCCAGATCTTGTAGATGTTTTGGGACACATAGTCAGTGATATTTCTAGGTTCATCAGGAGTTTTGGGTCTTTCAACTTCAGCCCTCCTTTCCCAGGTGACCAACTTGCTTCTCAGTACTAACAATCTATGGGTTTGCCTCTGAATCTGTGTGTACTCCATGATAGTTCTAATAACCGATCCACTTTTAATAGCTTTTGTTATAACAATTCTTTTCAAGGCCCTTTAAAATGAGCACTCTGCAAACCTGTGATTTCTTTTGGATTACATAAGGCTCACCAGTCCTGGCATCCAGCAACTCTTGATATATTTGATAAACATTCTCTCATGAGTTTTCATCAAATGTTTCTCCCAGAGCACATTGTTGATTCTCATATGATCACCAGCTTAATTTTGTTTGACAAATATTTTTGGTCCAAGCTGTATGTATATTTATCCAACCCCTCCGCACAAGCAGAATGCAATACAAAGACCATTTTTTAAGTAAAGTTTTTGAATTCAGAGTTTTCCTTCACCTATATTGGTTGCCATACCAAATTTAAAGATCTCAGTTTACCTTTAAACCAACACTTCTGCACAAGCAGAATGTGACACTAGGACCATTAGTTTTCCTTTTCCTAGACCAATTGCCATACCGGAGTTAAAGTCCCCAGTCTACCCTATTATTTACCCAAAGCTGGAGGAAGAATTGTTTCCCAAGTGTATTAACATGATATCAAAATGTAAATAGCCTTGTCCAAGATTTGAACTATGGTAGCCATGTATATTCTTTATGAAATGGTCAAACACAAATTTACAGTCTGTTTCCTACATTTATCAGTGAGTTAATAACTCATTGATAAATATAGGAATGGGAGTGTAAATGTGTGTTGCCCATTTCTTTCTTCACTAGTATCAAGTTGATAAACCTTGAAATCACCAGCCACCTCAGTGAATTTTTGAAATGGTCAAGAAGAGGAAAGTCTTTGTATCTTCTAAAGTTTATCTTGAAGTCCCTTGAAATGGTCCCTGGTCGAGAGGAGGAAAGTCTTTATATCTTCTTAAGTTTATCTTGAAGTCTCTTGAAATGTGGCTTCTAAAATGTTAAAATAACAAAAAAAAAAGATCATCTCAGCATTACTCAGGCCAGTTTTTAATAAAACTGACCTTTCACCTTCAATCTATCTATCAAACACCTCTACAATCTTAATCAGACATTTGTTTCTTAAGCTTCATGTTTAAAAAAATATATATCTTAGAGCATTTATTTCCGGTGGCACAGAGTGCCATCATAGACATAGAGTATATAAATAGAACAGCAGGGATTCATAGAACTGTAGGGAATCATAGAAATGCAGGAACTTATAGAACTGCAAGGATTCAAAGTATTTAAAAAAAGTAGCCATTTGCACATTGATTAAAAAACACTTTAAAAATTGCTATTTGGGTCTCTCAGTATCTTGAACTCTTCAGTATTGCTCAATTGTCTGATTGCTCACTCTGTCTCTGGATCACCTTTTGTCATTAGAAACAAAATCTTATAGCCCAGTATCCCTGACTAAGATAAATTTAGACTGACAGATTTAATGACAGACCAAGTAAAAGAATTATCAAGGGTCTAAAATCCTGTCACATCAATGAAAAAATAGGGTGATTCAAGAAGTGGGGGGAAGGGTAAAGAGAGAAAGAGAGAGAAATACAGAGGAAGATGTGAACTGCTGAGGATGTCACTAAGTGCAGGGTAGAATTAATAGTGTCTACCCTTGCCTTGACCCACATCTTATGTAAATGTAGTGCACTAGTGTTGCTGGCATTGCAGTTCTATTGTTTTTTTTTTTGTTTTGTTTTAATTTTCAGGCTTTATTTTTATTTTTATTTATTTCTTTTAAGAAATATTTAAAGAAGAAAATGTTAATCTTCCTGCAAGACTAAAAGAAAAAAAAGATAATCTGCACAGAAAAAACAGACAGACGAAGGTCACGTAAAATGCACATATTTACATTACTAATTGTTTTACTTTCTAAACAAGTAACACACATATACATACAGAGAGAGAGAGAGTGAGAGAGAGAGAGAGAGAGAGATGCACATGCATAAATGCATGAACATTAACATACATATATTAGTACACAAATAAATTTGGGTGCATTCAAAGTATTTTCATTTTTACTGATCTTTACTCCAAAATTTTTTACACGTACACATCTAAAGATAATCAATGATTCTCTTATATTATTAATATAATTATAATAACATAAATAATGTCATTATTGTTTCTATTCAGCTGTACTTTTTGTTGCAGGTGTTAAAACGATGGATACAAATATTGACAGACCAGGTATGTTGTGAGGTATTATTTTAAGTTGGGCCTCAAAACTGTTAAAGCAGCTCACAGAATTCAGGAAGTGAAAGGAAATAAATCATTATCTGACTGTACTTACTTACAGTCAAGTCACACTGGAAGCATAGGTTTCAATCAGTATCACTGAAGTCAAGCAGTGGTGAGCCTGTTCTTTAATTAAATGGGTGACCACTTCAGAATAGCAAACCGGTATGCCAGACAAAATTTCACTGATATATTAGGTTGCATCAAAAGTGTTTTCATTTTAACAAAACCCTGCACAAAAGTTTTTTTCATGTACAAATCTAAATACAATCTATGATGCCACATTATTCATATGATTATCATATATCATTTCTATACCAGCTCTGTACAAACAACTTCTCCCTAAGAAGAGCTAAAATGTGGAACAAACTACTTCAAGAATGTTTTCCATCGGCATATGACCTTGAGCTCTTAAAATTAAGGTCAATAAGTATGAGGTGTAATCAAAAATTATCAAGGCTGTAGTTTCCAAATTTTAGAATCTAAATGAAATTTTTTGATGTAAGTTTCACACAAACAGCTTTTCCCAAAACACAGCTGAATTGTGCTAAAATATACAACATATGATATTTTATGTTTCTTTAAGTTCAACATCAATAAGTATCTAAGACATCTAAATTACTGGCCATAATGCATTTCTATTTTGTTCTTATTCTCACCCTTCTTCTCTGTTTACTTGAATCCTTTGATGATATCATCTTCTCATCATTGTTAAGGTCTTCTGAGTGGTTGTTTCTGTTCTATTAGATACCACTTAACAAGTGCACAGATCCACCTGTTGTCCATGAACCTTGCAACATATCCGGCCCAGTGGAACTTCTGTTTTCAGTACTGCGCAACCACATCCTTCCCTCACTCTCAAATTATCTCACTTCAGATGAGCTCATGCAATGATATTGCCAGCATGGGCCTTTCCATAACCCACTGTACCAGTCTCTGTTCTTCCTTCTTTGTGATAGATCAAATTTCACTTGCGTATGAATTCATGGGCCAAATTGGTGCTAATGAAGAGATTGAAATGTAGGGTCTTGTCCAGCTTTGCCTTGAACACGTCTTTTATCGTGGTAAATGTCTTTCTCTTTGATGTTATTCTCCACAAGATTTCTGCATCTATCCAACAATACTATACATATGCTTTAAAAAACAGAGATAATTTAAATGTACACATCATACATCAGTTAGAAATAGTTTGTGATTTTAATTTAAAAGAAACTTGAATGCTGCTTAATAGGCACAACAAAAAAGATAGAAAACTCATAGAATCCATTGTAATCTTTTTGTATTGAACAATCAAACAATGATCAAGATTTCATTGAGGGTTAGATTGATATCAAAACAAAACAATATATTGCTTAACTTGAAATAGGTTGGAATAACACAAACTTATCCCCAGCAATCACTAATATTAATGTACCATTTAATTAAGAATTATAACTAACAATATTTCACTATGTAATTTACTAAGCTTTTTGCTTAGATGTAGCACAAGGCCGCATGAATTGGGCACCCAATGAGAATCGAACTCACTCGTGTAGGTTTGCTAGTCTACCTTGCTAACCATTACACCACCCGAGGTGCCCTAACAATATTTCACTATGCATGCAACAATAATATTTTTAAATCTTTTGACTCACAGCTTATATAACAGCCATAAGCACAATTTTGAATGTATTTGGTTCATACCTTTTACAATTTCATAACAATTGGCATTCCTAATTACATTCCCATGATGACCTCATAGACATTTTTTATGCTTTTTTGCCTAAAATGTAACAATTTTTCTGAATCATTATCTGAAAAACTGAAAGAGAGCAAAATGTCATTATAAATATATAAACACTCCACCAAATTGGCTTTCACAATTTATTTTTCTTCCATATGCAAATAAAGTTGGCTCAAAAAGTTGCAGATTGTGCTTTGAAGAGAAGCAACGCATCATGTTTTTCTAAGACCAAAATTATCTTCTAAACATAAAAAGCAAGTGCAGACTTACAAATAAGTATCTATTATACTTCCTGGCACGTGATGGAAAAAGAGAAGGAAGAGAAAGGAAAGAGAGAAAAAGAGAAAAAAATTAAAAAATCATTCCCCTGAAAGATGTAAAGGACTTGAGGTACACACAGGAGTGAGGCAGAGATAATAGTTGCATTAAGTGTGTAAATATAAGTGAATTTACAAATGAAAAACTTTCCTTATTGCCTGACAATCATGAAAATATAGAGCTACTTGTTGTGATTTGTATATTTGTATTTTAAAATCCATATTTAATGTTATTTTTATATACGAGAATGTATTTACTCAATACTTTTGCCACAGGCAGGCTCCACAGGTTAGTTTTTAAGCAGAATATTACAGGGCTTAAATTCAGTTTCATTACTGAACCAAAGATAGAGAACCCAGTTTGCCCTTCTCTTTCACAAAGTTGGAGGGAGAAGAAATGGATTCATGCCTTTCCAAAAGCATGTTTGAACAAAGTAAAATGCAAAAAGGTTCAGGCTGGATTTGAATTCAGGGTACCATTTTCTATAATGAAAACCATTAAACTATGCATATGATCTTCTTAATATTCAAGAAGCTTTACCTTGGATATTGAGCACTGTTACAAGAAAAACTGCAAGACAACTGTGGGTCGTCATTTTATATTTTTCAGTATTGAATTGACATATATATATATATATATATATATATATATATATATACTCACAAGCAGACATACACACCAACACACATGCATAATTAAATTAATTAAACCTTTAGGGTGAATAAATCTTCTCTGCTTGGCCAGATATGAAGGTAAAACAATATCCAAATAGTAAAAAAACATTTACAAAAAATAAAAACAGATTCAGAGTTGGTTGACAGATGTCTTAATCCAATCCAAATTTGCAGACATTCTTGAGCCTCGTTGCTTGCCATTCTACTTACAAGGTCTGTTGCTCATGTTATTGACTTGCTTGAGAAGTCAGCCCAGTGGGAGGATGCTCATTCGTCTTCTACCTCAAATGTCTGACATCCAAGGCATGGATTCACTCAAATGTCAAAATGATAGAAAAGGTTGGACATTAAAAAAAAAAGAAGTTTTTACAAAGTTTCAAATTCAGAGGAAAAACTCAAATGTAGAACTGAGTCTTTTTTATGCTAAATCCCAAATTGAAAATGACCAGCAGTGAAAAACTCAATCATAGAACTGAGTCTTTGTTATTAATCTCCAATTCATTGAATTTCTTTTCCAGATTATTGGAAATTCTGACTACTATTAGTATCACAGTCACTTTCCTGTTTCACAGTTTTTTCAGCTCTCAGGTAAGGTCCTGTTTTTTTTTTCAGTTTCTTACCTTCTTTCACTTTCACTCTATGGTCTGCTGGCACAGCAAGATCCACCAGAATTCTTTTCTTCTTAATAATTAAAACTGATTTAAATTGGGTTTTCATTTTGTGTCTCAAAATCCAAGAGAATTTCATGCAACTTATTTCCTAGGGCTTATTCAGGTTCATGCATATATTATTTATTAATATGAGGAAATTTCAGTATTTTCTTCTTCTTCTTCTTCTTCTTCTTCTTCTTCTTATTATTATTATTATCATCATCATCATCATCATCATAGTTAGAGACTTTCATTGAAGTTTGAGTGACAGTTAGTCTCTTCAGTTCTACAAGACTCTTAGCAGTGCTGGGGTCTGGATGGACTCAATCCTTCCATCAATCTCTGATTCTTCCAGGCTGTTTTTCAGGTTCTTTCAAATCGTTCCAAAATTCGTATCACAGTGACCTTCACTAGTTGTTTCAGTTCTCTAATAAGATCCAGTAATTTATCAAGTTTTTCTCTTTCTTTTGATTTTACCCTATGATCCACTGGAAAGGCAAAGTCCTCAAGATGATGTTCTTTTTTTCTTGTTAGTAACAAAGTCTGGTTTTCTGGCCAGGATTAAATGATCTGCTTTTATGTCAAAACCCCAAAGAATTTTGTGTATCTCATTTTTCAGAACAGATTCCTGTGTGAGCCAATACCATTTGTCTGTATCATCAGAATTCAGTCATTTGCACAATTCCCAGTAGCTCACCTTCTCCACCCAGTTGTGCCTCCTCTTGAATTCCTTTTGTACCAGTTTGTTGCATTTGTTTATCATGTGGTTCATTTGCTTCTATTATCTTCCTTTATCAGTTTTTTTAATACTTGTAGTAACTGGTAGCCTTCACAGAAGTACAAGTGACTGAAAGTCTTCTCAGCTCTTCAGGATCCTTCTTAATATTCTAACTAATCTCATCAGTTCCATGGTCTTAAAAGTCTCAGCTCTTCCTTGAATTTCTAGTTCCTCTAGTTTTTTTAGGATTGTTCTGAAGGCTCCAACAATGATTCATTTTATTGTAACTCTCATGTTCCATAAGATTCTACTTCTGTAACAAGGTCCAGGAATTATCTAGTTTGTCACTTGCCTTTACTTAAACTCTGATCTGCTGAAACAGCAGCATCCATTAGTTGACACATTTGTTTCTTTTTGTTGATTATATCTATGTGGTGAATTCAATAAGTTTCCAGACTTTTTTCGTATGGGCATTTAAAATTGTTGTAGACTCTTGAAAATTCAGTATGTTATTGCTATACATCTTATAAGATGACTGACTAACTTTTATGATTTCAGGTTCAATTGAACAGCTACAGCGGCAATTGGAATACAACCTACTAAAGCCTGATTGTCACAGCTGGTAAATTTCAAAAATGCAATCTGGACATGAGGACACTTTTGAAGAACGATATGCAATAAAATTTTGTTTTAAACTTGGAAAAGATGCCACAGAAATGTACGGAATGCTTCAGACTGATTTTCAACCATCTTGCATGAATCGAGCATCAGTTTTTGAGTGGTATAAGAGATTCAAGGAAGGCAAGGAGTCTGTGAGGGATGATGAGAGGTGTGGGAGGAATAAGGAAGTCAATATACCACAGTTGATTGGCCAAATGGTTAGGGTTATGGCTACTATGTTGAAGTTTTAAGGGAGTTCAGAAAGAGATTCCGTCGGAAGAGGCCAGCATTCTTCAAAATGGGTCAGTGGCATTTCCACCAGGCAAATACACCAGTCCACAACTCTATCCTTGTCACAGACTATTTGACCAAGATGGGCATCAAGACAGTTCCTCACCCTCCCTATAGTCCAGACCTTGCTCCCTGTATCTTTTGGTTATTCCCTAAGCTCAGAGGCTGTCGTTATGAGACAATTGAGGAGATGAAAGAGGCTGTGACAATAGTCATTGACATGCTCACACAAGAGGACTTCCATGGAACCTTCCAGAAGTTGTTGGAACAGTACAACAAGTGCATTGCAGCTGGAGGAGATTAATTCGAAGGGGACTAGAGTTTCATGTGTGTACTATCAATAAAAGTGCCCATACGAAAAAAAAGTCTGGAAACTTATTTAATGATCCTCATAGTTTTGGTCTTCTGGCTGGAATTGAGTGATCTATTTACAATTCAAACCCTTAGAAAATGTTGTGTTGTATTTTCTAAGACAGATTCTCGTCTGAGCATATACCACTTACCTATATAGTTGAAGTTTTTTTACTTGGATAATTCCCTGTAAATCAACTTCATCTCCCAGTCATGCCTGCCATTGAACTTGTTTTGGAGCAATTTATTGCTTTCGCTTATTAAGAGGTTTACTGTTTCATCTCTCACTCTCTCTCTCTCTTTCTTTTTCTTTCTCTCTCTCCATGTGACCTACACTTGTTATTCTCTTGAGTTTTTATCAATTATAGTTTTTATATAATTAGTTCTTATAGTGTTAAATAAGGTTTATTTTTCTCTCTATAAGTTTTCTCTACATAACTATGTCTGGGTCATTATTTTGCTCTTTGCAAGTTTTTCACACCAGCATTAGCTGATAGTCTTTCACTGGAGTCTGAGTGACAGCAAGTCTCCTTAGATCCCCAAGTCTCTTATGAGTATTCTAGCCAATCCCAACAATGATGTGGTCTAGATGGTCTCAATTCTTACTTTGATCTCCAAATCCTCTTGTCTTTTTTCCAAGCCTTTAGGGTCCGTTCCAAGTGTATTAGCTATAATTGGTATCACCATCACCCTCATGTTCCACATCATTTTTCAGTTCTCTGGCAAGGTCCAAGTATTTGTCCATCTTTTTGCTTTCTTTTATTCTCACTCAGTGATCAGCAAAATTCACTTGATGGCAAGTTTATTTTATCTTGTTAATTAACACTAGGTCTTCTCACCGAGATGAGGTTATATGTTTGTATCTCAAAATCCAAGTGAATTTTATGTATCCTACTCTTTAGAACTGATTCTGGTTTGTACATATACCATTTGGTTGTATGGTCTATTATTATTATTAATATTATTACTATTATTATTATAATTATTATTCCCTTTTTTTATTCTTTTTCTGTTCTTCTTATTATTTTGTCTCTTCTGCCATTGTTATCAGAATTCTTTTCTTAATTTCTTCTTATTTATACAATAATTACATGTATTTAATAATACACGTAGCATTATTATTTTTTATAGTTATTACTATTAGCAATATTATCTTTTATAAAACAAGAATGAAATAATGGATGAGTGTCACTACAAAGGCATCATATTTTCACCCATTTCCTCTCAGCACCAAAAAGTCTATTTAACGGATCATCTAAGAAATATATTCCTTTGAAAGTTAGCATGATCACTGGGACCTTTTAATTGCTCCCTTGTTCAAGGGATCTTATCAAAAAATGAGTGGATTGATGAGAAAAAAAAAAAAAGGAAAAAAGCAGCCTTTAGAGATTCAGATAAAAAATATGTCTCATATCATAATCAACACTCAACAAAAACATTTTCCAGCACAATTATTTTTGCTTGTTGCCTTTTTGTTCTTATTATTTTCATCTTGCAAATCTGTTGAATGAAGGAATGAAATGCGTTATCTTCAAGATTAATCCTTTTGTTAATGCACCATATAAAAATGTACACGGGAAAATTGCAATTTGCTGATTTGGTGGAGACATAAACAAAGGGGAGATAATTGAGAAATCCTGATTGACAGAGCAATCAGAATCAATCAGATTCATCTTAAATGACAAGACATAACTATTGGCTTTGTCTTTGACAATATAAGTTATTGACATAACTTAATATTTGATGAGATCAATCTCCACATCATAAACATTCTCATTTTGTATATATATATATATATATATATATACTTGTGTGTGTGTGTGTGTGTATGTGTGTAACTTTAATCCAGAAAAAAATGGCACATCATACCAAGATTTTTATTAGAGCAATACTCTTGTAATGCTCTTAGAGAATAAAGCAGTTCCCCATCCAATTTACTGTAGAATTATGATTTTGTGGAGTGTACATTAATGCTGAATGTCATTTTTTAACCATTTAAATTCTCAATATAACTGAGAATTCTCACAGGAATCATTCACACCTTCCTAAATAGAACTATCAGTATCATCATGGATTGCTGTTACAACACGAATTTAATGAGTTCTTAGATTATCTCTTACCTTACAAAAATTATCATTATTTATATATATATATATATATATATATATATAAATAAAAATTTATGTGTGTGTTTGTATATCAGTGTGTGTATATAAATGCATATATATATATATATATATATATATATATATATATATATATATATATATATATATATGTAAGCGTTTGTGTGTGGCTGTGTGTCTATCTGTGTCTGTCTGTCTGTCTCTCTCTCTCTCTCTCTATATATATATATATATGTAAGTGTGTGTGTGTGTGTGTGTGTGTGTGTGTGTGTGTGTGTGTGTGTGTGTGTGTGTGTGTGTGTGTGTGTGTAACTGTACCCTGGCAATAAAATATTCTAACTTAAAGAATAGAACAATATTCAATTCAATTTGCTTCTGAATGATAATTTTGTAGGGTTTGCATTCATATAGAACAACATTCTTTATCTGACAAAACTGCAATATAACTGAGATAACAATGAAATATAAATGGGAACATTTCATTCCTATCTAAATGGGAGCATCTATATCATTATGGACAGCTGTTACCCCTGGAACAGGTTCACAGATTGTCTAGTTTCCTAACGTGTGCTTTAGTAAGAATTTCTCTTTTATTTGTGACACTCAGAATTCACATCCACTTCAAGTCAAGAAAGAAAAACATGATTTCCCTCAGCTAACAAGATTCACTCTGATTTAAAAACATTGGTCTCTCATTTTCTTTATGAGCAAAAGTTGTAAGATGTAAAAGTCAATCAGTGCAGCCTGTGGTGTTATGTAGATTTGATACTTACAAAGCTGAATTTAGTATGACACAAGGTCTAATCAGGAAAAATGAATGATTATGGTATGTCATAATATTAAAATGGGAATCACCCCTTTGGTAGATCTTGGGATATGCTGACTGCATTTCCTATTGAAGGGTAAGATTGCTTCCCCAAAAGAAGTATTCTGGGTATGACACTAAACTGCATCTAACATTCATAGAAATGATAGTGGTAGTTTTGGAAATTTTAGCAGTGTGGAGCAGCTTTTCACTTTGACCCAGAATGATGGTACGTGTTTGGATCCCACTTATTGGTTAAATTGTCCAAAAATTATCAGTACATGATAGGACCATGTGCAAAAAACATCTGAAACAACTCCACAAAAAATGTAAATATGAATGTACCATAAACAAGATTCCCTAACTTCTAGGCATAAAATAAGTCTAGATGGGTTGACATGCCATTAAAATCAAAATTAATCCATCAATCTACCAAATGAAGGAGGATTGTTTGCCAATAGAAACAGCATTAGAAATTCTACCTCTAAAAAGAATTTGAACACCTACTTCTGGCATGATATAACTATTTCAACCTTGGGATGAGCACAAATGGCATATATTTATGAATATTTTTTAATCTTAGCTTAGAACATCACAAAGGTAATAAGAATGGAGATAGGAACTTTTTAAGACAAACATTGAACTGGAAAGGGTCTGTTATTATATATATAAAGCAAAAAATTTTACCGGGCCATTGGCTTAATGAGTAGAGTGTTCGCCAATGGTCCGGGAGACCGGGTTCAATCCCAGGTGGAGTCATACCAAAGACACAAAAAATGGTACTTGATGCCACCTTGCTTAGCAGATCATTTCTCTCTTGATCATACTGAGAACTTATCAGGTTATTCCCTTCTTGGCTGAGAACATTTCAGTATCCTCTGATGGAATGTTTGTATTACAAACATACATTACATAGATAACTTTTTATGACTTTTAAAAGTACACAATATATACATGTACGTGTGTGTGTGTGTGTGTGTGTGTGTGTGTGTGTGTGTGTGTGTGTGTGTGTGTGTGTGTGTGTGTGTTCTTTTATGCATGAGTATGATATACATGCAAAGTTAATAGAAATATATATACATGATTTTCATTCTTTAATTAATTCATTTTTTGGGGAAGGATTAAAGAAACATGAGAAACAATTTGTCAAGTGCAAAATAAATATGTTTAATGATGCTTGACTATTCTCTTCTTGTTAGCTTGTTAATTTCATATATTCAATTTTTATTATTTTTATAATGCCTTACTCAATGTTAGATTTGCTGATAATTCTATGTTAGGCTTATTGATGTTCCTATGTATGAATATAATCATATATAATAATGTATTAAGTAATAAAAGTAATAATTAATGATTATTTTCATTATTTAACTGGCTGTACTACCCTCACTTTGCAGCAATGTATTTTTTACATCAAGATAAGCTTACAATTTGCAGTCATTCCAAAAATAGCAAAAAAGCAAAAAAACAAAAGCAAACAAAAACAAACAAAAAACAACCATGATTAATATTGGTTTCAGACTTTTGTATATCAATGAATATCCTCTGTAATAGAATCTGAATGATTCTATTTGAAAATGAAGATCATTACCAAATATTTGTTTGTGTATTTCAGTGTCTTTATGTTTTTGTTTTCATTATAATCGTCACAAAACAATTTCTTCTTAATTTCTCATGTCTGTTTATTTGCACTTGCGACTGTTTAGGCAGTGTCTTTTTCGAAAGCAATGAAAAAGCCTAAACATTAATGCACATTACAAATTGCACTCATTCATTAAAACTTAATAAAGTTCAGATAACTTTTTGGCTTTCTTTTAAATATTATGCACAAAAACTATTGCTTATATTAATGAAAATAAAACAATAAAATTATAAATGAATAACACAAGGCAGTTATACATAAAAACCTGCTTTTTAAAATCATTATGTGAATTATATAGCCCAAGTATGATAAATGCCATTTGTTGTACATATAATACACCCTGCATGTTGATCATGTGTGTTAATGATTTAATATGATGAAGATATTTTTGATGTTAGCCTTGTTGTAGATAGACACACAGAAATTAGCAATTACTCATATAGATATAAAATCATATGTAATTATATTAACAAATAGGGACATCAATAAGTCATTCGGGACTGTGTCTAAAAAAAACCCTTAGAAACACCAACACAAAAATGTAAACGTTAATGAAGAATTAATGTGATTCTCTAATCTCTAGATATAAAATTAACCAAGACAAGTTGACATGCCATTAAAATCAAGCAATAAGTCCTTAACTTTAATGATGAAAAAAAGCATTCATTTTGCATATAATCCTCCCATCTTGGCAAGACACTCAATTCAATGATTCTATATTAATTACACGCAGCGCTATACAGTGAAAAACCCTGATCAAAATTCAACTAATAACTGTAGCTGTAAACTTATTGATGTATAATTATTAATATATGATTACATTTATCATAACTAGTTTATATTTCCCTTGAAAAATGAAGACAGCATTTAAATGATTTCATAATTGCATTGAACTTGATATATTAGAAGTATTATTTTACTTTGTATTTTTAGTTAATATTTAATATTTCTTTTTTTGTGGGGAGGTCTTACTCCTCTGTTGGGGACACATTCAGTATATTCTAAGCCACAGTTGACAGGGTATACAAGATCTTTGTTAATAATTTATTTCACAAAGGTTGATTATCTGCCTCAAGTCCATTGCTAAGAAGTGGAGGCAGAAAAGGAAACCTGGTTCCTGAAAAAGTATTTGGTCTCCCCCACCTGTAAATGTGATGTAAACTAATTTTTATTTACTAATTTTTACAACATAAATCCTTTTTGCTCAACCTCCCCATTTAAAATGCCTAACCCATTTGTATTAATGACTTAATGGATGCTTCTCACTCAATATTCTGGCAATACCTCTGAGCTTATCCTAAGTAATTACTTACAACATGTACTTGAATCACATATACAGTAGATATCTATTTATATTACTTGCATTGTTTAATTTTTAAACTTAGTTTTTCCTTTTTTAAAAATACATCTTTTTATGTATTTCTCTATAAAAAATTCAAAACAATTATTTCCTGTTTAAATATTCATGATCTCTCTTTTTTTAAGTCTTTGTTTAGGACATTACCAAGATGAAGGGTAGCATTCACTGCCTTTTCTTAAAATCTCAAAGCCTAAATTGCCTGTTCTAGCATTAGGATCTCCATGTTATAAGGGCTTGAAAATTCACAGATACATGAAAAGGAAGGGAGGGATGCCAAAAAGAAGGAATGCCAGAAGAGGAGGGGAATGAAGAACGAATCAGATACCATTTTCTTGTGCCAATTCCAAAGATGCAAAGAGAATTGCAGAAGATCAATTCTTGTGATGTGAAGATTACAAGGGAAGTCTGTCTGGCCGGAACAAGTTTGTGATCAAGCAAATGATTTCCCACTGACCTTCTCATGAGAGGAAAGGGGTTGAGGCTAATTTCCCAGAAAAAGACAGGGAGGAAAATAGCAGTTCTGTGGTCTGATCAACTCAGAGTAATCAAAGTACTCATTAGCAAATTGTGGCAGCTCAAAATTCAGTGGGGTCTAACGATTACGAGGAGCAAAGATGTTCAAAATCAATTGTAGGTTGAGGGTGTTTAGAAGGGGGAATTCAAGAAGAAAGATTTTGTTGCCCACAACTTGCCATACGCCTACCACCTACATTTTTTAAGGAATCAAAGAGAAGAATTTTGATTTTGAGTTGAGCCAAATATCTTTCAGATATCTTCTAAGAATAAGACTTAAACAGTTTGTCTTTCAAATGGAATATTTCAAGAAAGAATTCCTTTTAAAAATACAAAATGCCTATTACACATAAAAGAGATTTGTAAAGAGTTTCTAACATTTACAGAATTTTAGTTTCACATTTCTAGTATTTACCATTACAGAATTTTAGTTTCACATTTCTAGTATTTACCATTACAGAATTTTAGTTTCACATTTCTAGTATTTACCATTACAGAATTTTAGTTTCACATTTCTAGTATTTACCATTACAGAATTTTAGTTTCACATTTCTAGTATTTACCATTACAGAATTTTAGTTTCACATTTCTTGTATTTACCATTACAGAATTTTAGTTTCACATTTCTAGTATTTACCATTACAGAATTTTAGTTTCACATTTCTTGTATTTACCATTACAGAATTTTAGTTTCACATTTCTAGTATTTACCATTACAGAATTTTAGTTTCACATTTCTTGTATTTACCATTACAGAATTTTAGTTTCACATTTCTAGTATTTACCATTACAGAATTTTAGTTTCACATTTCTTGTATTTACCATTACAGAATTTTAGTTTCACATTTCTAGTATTTACCATTACAGAATTTTAGTTTCACATTTCTTGTATTTACCATTACAGAATTTTAGTTTCACATTTCTAGTATTTACCATTACAGAATTTTAGTTTCACATTTCTAGTATTTACCATTACAGAATTTTAGTTTCACATTTCTAGTATTTACCATTACAGAATTTTAGTTTCACATTTCTTGTATTTACCATTACAGAATTTTAGTTTCACATTTCTAGTATTTACCATTACAGAATTTTAGTTTCACATTTCTTGTATTTACCATTACAGAATTTTAGTTTCACATTTCTAGTATTTACCATTACAGAATTTTAGTTTCACATTTCTTGTATTTACCATTACAGAATTTTAGTTTCACATTTCTAGTATTTACCATTACATAATTTTAGTTTCACATTTCTAGTATTTACCATTACAGAATTTTAGTTTCACATTTCTAGTATTTACCATTACAGAATTTTAGTTTCACATTTCTAGAATTTACCATTACAGAATTTTAGTTTCACATTTCTAGTATTTACCATTACAGAATTTTAGTACTGAGAGGCAGAAGCTAAAATAGATTTAATAGCTTCACAGTCTGACCTTATATCTCACTCATACACATTAAAAATGAAAAATTTTCTAACATTAAAAATTTAACAATAAGGTGTGTTGAAAAAATATCAACACTGAAGATGTATTTAGCAAGACAGAAATAAACAATGAATAAAACATTAATTTTCTTCAACATAGGTCCCTTGCTCTTCAACACACTTATTTTGGCAAGTTTTCTATTGGTTGATACACCTTTGAAAATTTTCTTTTGATATGGTGTGAAACTGTTCTGTTGTATTTCGTTTAATGTTGCCCATGTCTTCAATTATACCCCTGAGATTAATTTTCAGTATAAAAAACAAGAAAAAGTAGCATATAGCTAGGTCTGATGAGTAAAGAGGATGTTGTACTTACAAAATTCTGCTTTTTTCCAAAAACTCCAGATAGAAAATTGAAGACTGCTGATAAAAAGTATTGAGAATTGACAGTGAATCATCTAGACGTCTAGACATCATTACTTTATTATATAAGTTCTTCAGCTGTGTATATGTCAACATTTAAACTATAAGTGTTATAAATATCATAATAGACAACTGATTCTATAGAAAACTCATCATCTCTTTCTGTTTAACTGGAAATTGCAGTTTTGACCCTAAACTATCCTATTCAGTTTCTAGTGACCTTGGAGATCAGCACCACCTATCATATATTAATCCTCAAGTCTAGTTTTCCTTATAAACTAATTTTCAGCCCCGAGGGTCCAAATGCTTCCACACCTATAAACCTCATATGACCAAGCAATTGCAAGTTTTATTAGTATAAGTGTATGTATGTGTTTGTGTGCATATATATATATATATATATATATATATAACCACATCTGTTCAGGTCATGTTTAATTATTCTTTTACAAAATGATATAAGATGCCCGTGCTTGAACCCACGTTGGCAGCCATCATGTATATATATATACGAGGTGCATATGATAAGTTTCCAGACTTTTTTCGTATGGGCACTTTTATTGATAGTAAACGCATGAAACTCTAGTCCCCTTTGAAGTAATCTCCTCTGGCTGCAATGCACTTGTTGTACCGTTCCAACAACTTCTGGAAGGCCCCATGGAAGTCCTCTGGTGTGAGTGTGTCAATGACCTTCATCACAGCCTCTTTCATCTCCTCAATTATCTCATAACAACAGCCTCTGAGCTTAGGGAATAAGCAAAAGTCATCTGGAGCAAGGTCTGGACTATAGGGAAGGTGAGGAACTGTCTTGATGCCCATCTTGGTCAAATAGTCTGTGACAATGATGGAGTTGTGGACTGGTGCATTGTCCTGGTGGAAATGCCACTGACCCGATTTGATGAGTGCTGGCCTCTTCCAACAGAATCTCTTCCTGAACTCCCTTAAAACCTCAACATAGTAGCCCTAACTGTAACCCTAACCTTTTGGCTGATCAACTGTGGTGTACTGACTTCCATACTCCTCCCACACCTCTCATCATGCCTAACAGACTCCTTGCCTTCCTTGAATCTCATATGCCACTCAAAAACCGATGCTCAATTCATGCAAGATGGTCGAAAATCAGTCTGAAGCATTCCATATGTTTCTGTGACATCTTTTCCAAGTTTAAAACAGAATATTATTGCATATCCTTCTTCTAAAGTGTCAGATTGCATTTTTGAAATTTAACAGCTGTGACAATCAGGATTTAGAAGGGTCTATTCCAATTGCTGCTATAGCTGTTCATTTGAACCTGAAATCATAAAAGTTAGTCAGTCATCTGATAAGATGTATGGCAATAACATACTGAATTTTCAAGAGTCTACAATAATTTTAAATGCCCATACGAAAAAAGTCTGGAAACTTATTGTATACACCTCGTATATATATATGTGTGTGTGTGTGTGTGTGTGTGTGTATGTGTGTGTGTGTGTGTGTGTGTGTGTGTTTGTGTGTCTATTATCACTAAGACTTAGTTGATGATCAAGAAATCATGAATATTAAAATTGAGATTTAGATATTTTTATCTGTTTTCCTTTCTAGTAATATATATAATGCTATATTAGCTCTAAGATATTTTTGTATTGGCACTGCCATTTTAGTTTTTAAACCGACATATTTAGTTTTTCAATGAACAGTATGTGTCTTGACATAAAACACACACACACACACACACACACACACACACACACACACACACACACACACACACACACACACACACACACACACACACACAGATACGCACTCATATTTGTATATATTTATGAAATATGTATTGAGGCAGTAGTACATCATTACTACAAGTATGATTAAAAATTGTAGATAAGCACTATCTAAAAAAAACTTTTTTATGATTGAAAGCACTAGATCACAAATATTTGGACAATATTTACATTTCCTTGAATGCAAATATTCATTGTCAAAAGAAAAGTTAACTGAAGAGTAAAAAATAAAAACTCTTTGTTTTTTTATCAATGATCTTTAAAGCAAATTCTAAAAGTATTTCTGTTGTAACCAAACAAAAGTTACTGAATGAGTAATAACCAAAACAGAGGTTGGAAATGAAATAGAAATCTTTAAAACATTAACAAAATATAATACTCACCAGTGGCATGAAGAAGGTAACTGCTGCTTGTAGTGACTACTTAGTTGACATATTTACCCCCTACTCACAATAGTGTCCAATGTATTTTTGAGGAATGGGACATACCTATTAATGTTCATAGGTAGGGTATATTACAATTTCAGATTTAACAAACTTATATATGCAGGGTGCAATTGGTAAATTGTCACTATTTTAAATTATTAATTTTACACATAGGCTTTATTCATTCCAGGTTTTGTCTACTGTGCAGCAAGCCAGAGTCAATTTGGCACTGTCTGTAAGAAAAGCAGTACCATAATGCCATGTACTCCTCCTGGTATTTGGAAACTGTATGTTGTACTGCTTGGTATTCGATTCCAGAAGCTCCAATGCAAAGATTTCAAAGTATTAGGGTGTCAATCAGAGGACTGATTCATATTTATATTGATGAAAATCATTATGGTGTTAAGTGATGTTGAGCTTCCATTTACCTTCCCACAAGGGCTCAGACTCATAAACATACAGGCTGGAGGAGGTAGTGCTGACCTGGATAAAAAAGATGGCAGGTAGAAGACCCTACATTTGGTAACAGGACTCTGAACCATGCTACACAAGCAGGAGAAACCAGTTCTTGGCTATGAGACAATTTCTGCAACCATATCACCCCTGACATTTGGCTACCTAACTCCTCAGATTGTAACTCCCTAGATTATTATGTGTGGGATGTACTTAAGTGAGAGGCTTACAAAACTCTGTGCAACACCAAATATGAACTGAAGGAAAAGATAATGTTGGCATTTACCAAATTAAACAAGGAGACTGTTGAAAATGCTTGCAGGAGATTCTGAAGTTGTCTGGAGGCCATGGTTATAGCCAATGATGATTTCTTTAAAGAAATTTAATCGATGTTATTTCAAGATATTTTGAGTAATTCTGGTTAATATATCTGATAAAGAAAGAAGTCAGTGTTATTTTCATTTTTGCATAACTAACACAACATAACTAAAACAACCCATCACAACCTGTTCATAGAAAAACGTATGTGGTGCATACAATAATTTTCCAGACTTTTTTGTACAGGCATTTAAAATTGTTGTAGACTCTTGAAAATTCAGTATGTTATTGCTATACATCTCATGAGATGACTGACCAATTTTTATGATTTCAGGTTCAAATTAACAGCTACAGCAACAATTGGAATACACCCTACTAAAGCCTGATTGTCACAGCTGGTGAATTTCAAAAATGCAATCTGGACATGAGGACACTTTAGAAGAACGATATGCAATAAAATTGTGTTTTAAACTTGGAAAAAATGTCACAGAAACGTATGGAATAATTCAGACTGCTTTTGGAGCATTTTGTATGAATCGAGCATCAGTTTTTGAGTGGCATAAAAGATTCAAGGAAGGTAGGGAATCTGTGAGGGATGGTGAGAGGTGTGGGAAGAGTAAGGAAGTCAATACACCAGAGTTGATTGGCCAAAGGGTTAGGGTTATGGCTACTATGTTGAGGTTTTAAGGGAGTTCAGGAAGAGATTCTGTTGGAAGAGGCCAACACTCTTCAAATTGGGTCAGTGGCATTTCCACAAGGACAATGCACTAGTCCACAACTCCATCCTGGTCACAGACTATTTGACCAAGATGGGCATCAAGACAGTTCTTCACCCTCCCTATAGTCCAGACTTTGCTCCCTGTATCTTTTGGTTATTCCCTAAGCTCAGAGGCTGTTGTTATGGGATAATTGAGGAGATGTAAGATGCTGTGACAAAGGTTATTGACACGCTCACACAAGAGGACTTCCATGGGGTCTTGCAGAAGTTGTTGGAACAGTACAACAAATGCATTGCAGCCGAAGGAGATTACTTCGAAGGTGACTAGAGTTTCATGTGTGTACTATTAATAAAAGTGCCCATACGAAAAAAAGTCTGGAAACTTATTTAATGATCCTCGTATTTCAACCAATCTCTCTCTCTCTCTCTCTCTCTCTCTCTCAATATATATATATATATATATAGAATTCATTTTAATCTATCTATCTATCTGGATGGATATAGATTAAAAGGAATTAAGATTTCATCTTCTGACAATAAGTTTCATTTATATCTATAGAATAGAAGACACAATTGTTTGTTAAAACTTTATTTACTATTTTTTCATTCTGTGAAATTATTGTTAAATTTGTGCAAAATGCTAAAACAAATACCCAAGTATTTGAAGCTTTGCTAGTAAACAGATTAGAAGAAACAATCACTTAAAAAGTGTTTAAATAATCAAAAAGTTCTCAAATGCAAGCCAGCAGAGCAGTATAAAAATTAAAAGGAATAATGATTTTGTCTTCTTTCTATCATTTCATTATTATAAGTTTTATATCTTTTATAGAATTTCTATTCTATAAAACTTTATTGGCAATTAAAGTTTCATATGATGATTGTGTCTTGTTTATTCTCATTTGTTGACTGTATATATCATCATCCTCATCAAGTGATGCTAAGAACAGATTATGAAGACTCTATTTCACCATCTGTCCCAATCAGTTATTGCTCTTGGTAGATTCTTTACATGGCAACCAGTGTCCACACAGAGCTGATATATGTAAGTTTTTGCTGTTTGACCAATACTGGTGTGTCCATGTGTAAGAGTCCATAGGAAAATGTTGCTTATGAGTTAATCCTCACTTTTCCATCAGTTCCCTGCATGTTTTGCTCTTCTCACTAGGATAATTTGTGTGATGGGAGGTAAGTGGCTGTATAGCTGCTGTTTCATTGGGGCTGCTTCCTGGATTTGTTCAAAACAGTATGCAGCATCTTTGTGTGGTCATCATCTAGCTTTTTCTTCTGGCATTTCATTTCAGTCCATGTGGTGCAACCATAGAGTAGTATTGACATGGCTACTGCTTTGAAGAATACCTGTTTTATATTATTAGAATTAAGATTTCCATATGATTAATAATATGTTAATAGTTGTCTATGCCTTTCATATGCATATATTGACACCCCTTTCTGTAGTTGAGATACTGCTGCTGAGTTATGTGAACTGATCTACTAATTTTAGAGGTTTACTCTATAATCTTCTTTAAAACTTATAAAACCCCCATATATAGAGACATACAATGCATACATATAAACTCATATCTAGTGAGAGAACTAGCTCAAAACCAGACCTAATCTCTCATGTTGGATAAATTATCTTAACCAGAACTTTCAGATTTTTGACTTGCTAGTCCACAGTACTGATTACAGGTGTATATAATCTGTATGTCTTACTTACTTAGTTGATATAGGTAATTATGAGAAAAGAATCTGGGGTGGAGAGAGCCATTACCTGTGAGTGTCATGTCAAATTAAAAGTTCTTATTCATGAATCATTTCAACAGATTGGTTATTTCCTGATGTCATAATGTGTATTGCAATCAGTCATTAGAAATGTGCCAGTCAAAAGAGAAAGAAGACCTTATCATGTATCCATCACTGTCACTGGTCAACTGGCTTGTTAAGTGGAACTTTGTTTGCCGAGCTGAAAATGCTCTTGGCATAGATCTTCTCATAATAGTTTGATTAATTTCTCTTACATTTACTTGCTTTCTTCCTTTGGTGATCGAGGGAAAAGGCTTAGTTCAGAGTTCAATTTTAGGGTTTGTCAAATCATGCTCAATAGTTTGGTTGGTTGGTTGGTTGGTCAATCAATTTTACTACATGTCAAGTTTCTTGGATTATTTGATTCTGAAATCAATTTTTAGGGAAGTGGGTAAGCAATTACATGTTTTCAACTAACTAATAATAACAATTATAGCTCACAAGTTACTATTCATATTCAGTAATTTGCATAGAGTCATGTTTTCAAGTATTCCAATCTAATACAACTAATTTGCTCAAAGAATTTATTATTATTATTATTATTATTATTATTATTATTATTATTATTATTATCAGATTCTTTAAACTAAATTGCTTGAAATACTTGAAATTATAACAATTATTTGTAAACAATTACAGCTTCAATGAACAATTCTAATTTGAATAATTTGCACACAGTTATACAGTTTCAAGTATTCCTATCAAATAAAAATAATTTTGAAACCAATCTGTTTGATTCAAAGCTGAAACCCTAACAGATACTACCCTTCTAGGTTAAAGTGAACCAAGGAGTAATGGTAATGAATGAGTGACTTCACACTCCCCAGAGCTCCAGAACTAAAGCCTTAGCACCATATGTAATTTAATGTAATTCTCAGGATACTTCCTTTTGGTGGGGGTTCTTGTCTCTTTGTTGGGGATATATATTTGGTTGATGTATATATGTGTATGTAGAGGATATATATTTAGTGTGTATATATATATACGAGGTACCTTCAATATTTTTCCAGACTTTTTTGTACAGGCATTTAAAATTGTTGTAGACTCTTGAAAATTCAGTATGTTATTGCTATACATCTCATGAGATGACTGACCAATTTTTATGATTTCAGGCTCAAATGAACAGCTACAGCAGCAATTGGAATACACCCTACTAAATCCTGATTGTCACAGCTGGTGAATTTCAAAAATGCAATCTGGACGTGAGGACACTTTATAAAATTGTGTTTTAAACTTGGGAAAAATGCCACTGAAATGTATGGAATACTTCAAACTGCTTTTGGAGCATCTTGCATGAATCGAGCATCAGTTTTTGAGTGGCATAAGAGATTCAAGGAAGGCAGGGAGTCTGTGAGGGATGATGAGAGGTGTGGGAGGAGTAAGGAAATCAGAACACCAGCGTTGATTGGCCAAATAAAAAATTTCATGGATAAGGACCGTCCTGTGTCTATAGAGACAATAAGTGCACAGTTTGATGTCAGAGTGGGAACTGTACACACAATTATTCGCGAGGAACTGAAAATGCGGAAGATTTACGCAAAGTTTGTCCCAAGGATGCTCAGAGAAGATCAGAAAGAAAGATGTTGTCATGACTGCAGGGAGATGGTCAAGCTGATCAATTCAGATCTCGCAGTTCTTGATGCTCTGGTGACCTGCGATGAAAGCTGGGTCTACTGCTATGACCCAGAGACAGAGTTTCCAGTGGAAGCATGCTTGCTCTCCCACACCCAAGAAGGCCAGACAGATCAAATCCGCCCACAAAATTTTGATGATCCCTTTTTTTGACTGCACTGGCATGGTCTACATGCACTTGGTTCCCACTAGAGAGACAGTCAACAAAGAATACTGTATTGAGGTTTTAAGGGAGTTCAGGAAGAGATTCTGTTGGAAGAGGCCAGCACTCTTCAAATCAGTGGCATTTCCACCAGGACAATGCACTAGTCCACAACTCTATCCTAGTCACAGACTATTTGACCAAGATGGGCATCAAGACAGTTCCTCAGCCTCCCTATAGTCCAGACCTTGCTCCCTGTGACTTTTGCTTATTCCCTAAGTTCAAGGAAAACCTTAGAGGCTGTCGTTATGAGATAATTGAGGAGATGAAAGAGGCTGTGATGAAGGTCATTGACATGCTCACAGAAAAGGACTTCAATGGGGCCTTGCAGAAGTTGCTGGAATGGTACAACAAGTGCATTGCAGCCGGAGGAGATTACTTCGAAGTGGACTAGAGTTTCATGTGTGTACTATCAATAAAAGTGCCCATACGAAAAAAGTCTGGAAACTTATTTAATGAGCCTTGTATATGTGTAATAATGGGAATGTATAGTTGGTGTATGTTCTGCAGGTCTGACACAGAAATTAACAATTCTATGGTCGGTTTGAACTAGTATATTCATATACATATATTTCTCTTGTTTTTACCACAATGTTTTGACTGATCTATTCTCCAGCTACTTTTTAATATTCATGTTATTCTCAGGATAGAATCTATTCTATGGTTAATTACAATTAACTAATACAATTCTTTACAAATTGAAAATAGACAACAAAACATCAACAATCAATTCTACACAACACTCTGGCATCTTGAGTTATGTAATAACGTGTAAGCTGGCCTAGCAGCGAATTTGATTCTTGCCAAGTGCTCAGTACATTGGGCCATAAATAAGTACACCCAAACAAATTTATAATTAAAAGTTCATTTTCAAAGATAACAGCATTCTATTATTTTTAATAGAACATTATACAATCCAAACAGATATTATTAGGTATTATTGCCAATCTCTGCAGCATTGAAAACAAAAAAGGTGCTCACGGTATAACACATCATCATAAGAAATGGACTCAGTTACCCTAAGTTTAAATACAGAATGAGGCTGTCTGCATTTCACATAACACTTATACCTTTAGGAAAGGCCTGAATCCAATTATTCTCCCCTTAGCTATGGGTAAGTAGACTGGGCTTAGTATGGCAACAAGTCTAGGAGAACAAAACTTTGAATACAAACCACTGGTACTCCTCCTAAAAATTAACCTCATGTCATATCCTGCCTATGGCAAAAGAGTTGGGCAAATACATAGATGCTTTGGTTGAAGAGTCACACAAAAATTTCATTAAGTTTAAGGGTCTTAAAAATGGTATCTAAATTGTCCCTCAGGACAGTATGTGAGAGGATAAGGGTGTAGGAATCTACCTGAAAGTTATAAGTTCAGTTCCTGAGCCCAAGTTCAACAGAAAGGGAAACAGCATTACAAGTGAAATAACTAAAAAGACAAATTAATTGACATTCCAAACAGTGGAATAAAAACTGTTATGGTACCTACCGTACGGACTATAATGAACTCTTCTTATTACTAAGAATACCGGGAGAATATTCATCTCAGTGTTAAGTTAACTCCAGCCTAACACTTTGGCAGTCAGACTGACGTTCAACACTCTTTTACCTATGCTGTATTTATACTTTTGTTCAATATACTTGTTTCACGTAATCCCAAGTTCGTGCCTTTCTTCTGGATCTTTTACTGGTCCACAACAAAAACATTCCATCTCCATGGATTAAATAAAGGGTTCAGTTTGAAATTTTCTAAAGGTACCTGAAGAAAGCCGGAAAATACTCTGGTTGAAATATATGAATAATAACCAAAATAAGGACAAGTGTGTGAATAATATAAATAATTAGAGACAAGAGATGTAAAAGGTTTGCTATGAATATTCTTTATCAGCTATGACAAACAGATTAATTGATTTATTCATTACTTTATGTTTTATCATGGATGGAATCTTTTGAAAGAGAAATTATTTATCTCAGACACAAGGTCAAATTCATGAAACATCTAGCAAAAAGTTTACTTCAAAAGTTTCTGAAATGAGGTGTTTGTTGATCTATGGTAACTTAAGCAAAAGACTGAATTCAAACATTGAAAGTAATGAATGAATTTCTATGAGTTGCCTCTAAGACAATGAGAAGTGAACTAAAAGTATAAAAACTAAAACTGTATTTATCAAGTCAAATGAACACGGAATAAAACATTCATTTTCTTTAAGATAATCTCATTGGCTTACAACACACTTATTCCAGTGAGTTTTTCATTGGTTAAAGCACTTCTGAAACTCATCTTTAGATAGAGAGTAAAGTTGCACTGTCATATTTATTTTGATATTCTCCATATCCTTACATCTCATTCTTGAGATGAATTTTCAGTTTGGGAAACAAGAAAAACTCATATAATGTTCAATCTGATATTAAATATTACTTTATTATATAAGTTCCATCTTCATTCAAAATTTAAATATTAAAAATTAAAAAAATTAATCCTTTTTGCTCCCAACCCCATTCTAACCACAGCTCTGTGGTTGATACTCTTGCTATTTTCTAAACTATGGTAGCCTAATGTCGATATTAAATGATATTAAATGCTGTCCTGAAGAGAAGCAACACTAACGGAATATTTTCTTCTCTCCAGTAGACAGTGTAACAGCTTGGTTTCTTTTTATGTGTAAATGTTACTTAACTTGATCTATCGCTTTCTCTTGCAGACAGCATGGAAACTATTTTGATCAGTGTTTTGACAAGCTGCAGACCTATCTGTCATTCAACTTTAAAAGGAAGGAATGTGGTTGGCCTATCTAAAGCCCCAAGGCAGATATAGAACAGGTCCTTCTCTAATAGGGATGAACAATTTTCTTCTACAGCTTCAGATTACAAAAGCAATATTTACCTGATCTCATATTTGGAGTAAATATTCAAAACCTTTGTTTTATTATAAGCAATAGAAATCATTATAGGAAACTTTCTGTAATAGAATGTAAGAGAAGTTGTTTTAAAGATCTTATATTTTTAAAGAAGGAAGTGCTTTTAATTTGGTCATCAGTGATCAATTACTTAGCAGATGTTGATATTTATAATAAAAACAATTATTAACAGGACATATAAATAGCCTTATTACTCAGGCTTAGAATATCTGACTGTATATCCTGCATGGAGGTGTCCTTGACAGGACACTTAGCTGCATCTAATGGAAAGTCTCAAATTCTGGAGATCTAGGGAGCGTAGAATACCTCTTCATTGCTATTAAACCCAGGTCCATTCAAACCTGGAGTGGTAATATCTGTTTGGGTCACTTTCTGGGTCAAATAGATATGTTTAAGAATTATGGGTATTTGATAGGATCATGTGAGAAAAAAACAATTTTAAGAAACAAATACACAAAAAATGTAAGCATGAATATTTCTGAAAGCAATACTCTAACCTTTAGACATAAACTAACCCTTGATGAGTTGATATGCAATTAAATCAATCACTACTTAATAAAAACGACAGGACCATTTTAAAGAAATTAACAAATTCAAATCCTATTTTCACTATTAAAACTAGCTAAACACCTAAAGGATGGGTAGAATTTTAACCTGGTAACATTGAACTATGTTTCGGGAGGACTTATAAGTTAATAGATATCACCAAGAAGTTAACATTTATGATTCTCTGTTTGTAATTACTTGTATCAAAAATATAAACTCTACTACTTAATTTTTTTAAATCTTAATTTTCAAGTTAATGGAAAAAATTTCATAAGTAAAAAAGACATGGAAAAAAGGTTATTACTTTGGCTTTTCAACTATGAAATTTTCAACTAGATGTCTACATTATATGGTTGAAGTAAATGATTAAGGGAGCTAATCATTTGAAAGTAAGGGACCAGTTTAACATTATATTTACATTGTAAACTGAGCCTATGGTTAAAAATTTTAAATCTTAGAATTTTGAGAAACTAATATGCTAAGCACATATTCTGGTGTACTGTTCATAAACACACAAATTTTGCTACTATAACTCTTGCCATTCTTGAGTTAAGATTAAGATCTTCAAGAAAAAATAAATAAGAAACATAAATTATTTTTGTTAATTATTTTTAATTATATCAAACATGAAACAGTTCTGGTGGATTATTAAACAATTTGATTATTATCATTTTACTCTTTGTGAATTTACTGCAGTAACATATAACTTTCACTGGAGTCCAAGTGACAACAAGTCTCAGTTCTCAATGATTCTGCTCAGTGTTCTAACCAATCTTAGTAGTGCTGTAGTTTTAAATAAGCTCAATACTTCCAAGGATCTCGAGCTCTCCAGTGTCTTTTCCAAGTTTTTTGGGATTGTTCCAAGTGCACCAGCTATGGTTGGTATCACTGTCACCTTCATGTTCTATAAACTTTTCCACTCTCTGGCAAGGTCTTGGTATTTATCTAATTCTTTTTTGCTTTCTTTTATATTTACTCTTTAATCTGTTGGGATGATGAAATCTACTTGTTGACATGTTCTTTTCTTTGTGTCAACAACAATGATATCTGGTTTCTGGCCAGGAGTTGGTGATCTATTCTTATTTCAAAATCTCAAAGAATTTTGTGTTTTATTTTCCAGGATAGATTCTAGTTTTTGTGTGTACCATTTGTCTGTATGATCAAATTTTAGCTACTTGCACAATTACAAGTAAATCACCCAGTCATACATGCTCTTGTACTCTTCCTGGTGCATTTTATCACATTCACTTATCATGTAGTTAACTATTCTCTCTCTCTCTCTCTTTCTCTCTCTTTTCCTTCCCAACTCTCTCTCTCACTCTCCATGTAACATACACTTGCTATTCTCTTGAGTTTTTATCTATTCTAGCTTTTTCATAATTAGTTCTGTGGTGTTATTTTGGGTTACTATAAATAAAGTTTCTATTTTTTTAGTTTTCCTTTAAGTAGCTATGTCCATGTCATCTTGTGTGCAATGATTATTATTATTACTATAATTATTATTATCATTATTGCTCTACTTTTCTAAATACTAATAACTCTATATAAAACTACACAACTAAAGGAGAGAACTATTACAAGCACATATATATGTATATATATATATAGAGAGAGAGATAGATAGATATGTATAAATCTGAGTTTCTATGTATGTTTCCACACCCAGGCTAACATCAAAAATACTTATATAATGTTAAATTGTAAATATGCATGATCACAATGCAATGTATAATTTATGTACTTACAAATGGCACTCATCATTGTGATGAGATATTTAATTTGCATAATGATTTTAAAAATAAGTTTTAATGAATAACTTGTGTTATCTTGTGTTCTTCATTAATTACATTTTGTTTTATTTTTATATCTATAAGCAATAGTTTTGTGTATAACTTAAATAGGAAAGTCAAAAAGTCATTTTAATTTTATTAAGTTTTAATGTAAGTTTTTAATTTGCAATGTATGTTAATGTTTCAGCTTTTGCATTGCTTTTGAAAAATATGCTACCTGCATATTATGTGTGCATACAAATCAATAGACATGTAATAAGAAATTAAACACTCACACACACCCATAGAAATATATGATAATGATTTTCATTTTTATATAGCATCATTCAGGTTCTATCAAGGTGGGATTTTTGTATACAAAAATTTGAAATTTAAATCAATCAGGATTTATTTTTTGCATAATTGCAAATTGAAACCCAATCTTAAAAAAACACTTGCAGCAACTTGTGGTTACTATACCAAATATATATACATAAATATAGTTAGTTGAGTTGACTGACTGTAGTCAATATATATATATATATATATATATATATATATATATATATATATATATATATATATATACCATGTTGTGCTGCTAGCATGGATTTCCCAGGCCCAGTCAGCTGGGGCTGCAGAATACACCAACTGCATCTTTGCAGAGGGGTAAGACTCCCCCAACGAGTGTCCTGGATATGACATTAAACAATCTGATAGTGAGACTCCAGTAATGCTGGAGCTTTGGGGAATGCAGAGTATCTCTTTATTGCCATCGCTCCCAGATCCAGTTTGGCCTGGAGTGGTAGCACCGGATAAGATTCCATCTATTGGTCAAATAGAACTAAACTGTGTGCTTATGCTAAACTGAATTGTTGGAAAAAGAACTGTTTTGACATTTTAAACTGCATACTTATCCCAAACTGAACTGTTTTTACATTCATCTGTTTGTAAATAAATGACAGATGTTTAATTGAATTGTTGATGATACCTAACAATACTTGCAATCATTTAACTTTGTTGACTAAACTGAATGATTTCAAATAGAAATGTTTTTATATTTAGCTATGTATAAACAGAAAACTGTATTTATACTAAACTGAACTGTTTGGAATAGAACTGTTTATATGTATAAAAATAGATTAGGCCATAAATAACCTACAATGCTATAAAACCAAAACCAAACCAAAACAAACGAATTTCCCTGACTCGCTCTTTCCATTCATCTCTATCTTCCATCACTTCTGGCAAGTCTTCAAGACAATATCCTATGTCCATACAGAGCTATTGTAGATAAGTACTTACTTGTTGGTTGGCCAACACTCGCTTGTCCTTGTGAAAGGGTCCATGGAAAAACATTGTTCATGAGTTTGTCCTTACTTCTCCAGCAGTGTCCTGCATGTCTGGTTTGTCTTATTTGGATAGTTTTAGAGATGGGAGGTAGATGGCCGAATAGCTGCTGGTTTGTGGGATGTCAATTCCAAGATTTGTTTGCTTGTAGCATTCTTGTTCAGTTACATCTAGTTTTTTTTCTATATTCTTAGTCAGTGTCCATGTGGTGCATCCATATAGTAGAATTGATACAATTGCTGCTTGGAAGAAATTGTATTTTATTTCATTTTATAGGTCTCACTTCCACATGATTGATAACCTATCAATAGCAGTCCATGCCTTTGCTAATCACATATTGATGTCATTTTCAGTAGATGTGACGCTGCTTCTGAGGTACGTGAACTTGTCCACTAATTTCAGAGAACCACCATTTAGAATGGAGATGTCTCCATTTTGTCTGCACTCATATGGTGGCCAATTCCACCTGCTGCCTGCTCCAGACTGTGTAGCAGAGATTGGACTTGGGTAGGTGTATTTGCCAGAAGTGCTCTGCCATCTGTTATAGTTTGTGCAGGTAATCGTCTGCTTCTTGCTTTTATAGTGTAAAGCCACTTTTTTTCATTAGATATATCGACATTTGAAGTACGTAGTCTAGGCAGATAATGAACAGACATGGGGTTTATGTATCCCCTTACAGAATACCAGCGACAATGTCAAAGAAGCCTGTGGTAATTTACTAAGCTTTTTTTTGCTTAGATGTGGCACAAGGCCGCATAAATGGGGCACCCCATGAGAATCAAACTCACTCATGCAGGTTTGCTAGACTAACTTGCTAACCATTACACCACCCAAGGTGCCCATGTCAAAGAAGCCTGTGTCTCCATCCGGTGGATAAACTTTTACTTTCATGTTTTTATAGAGCATCATTCTGGCTGTGACAATTTTTTTGGAGAGATCATACGCTATAAGTATTTGCTATGCCTTCCCCCTGAGTTTGAAGTTAAATGCATTAAAGTTTTTTGTGCAAACTCCTTCAAGATTTGAGTGATTGTCAGAAACTATGATGTAATGGATCAGTTTTACCAAAAACCATTTTGATTCTTCCCCAGAATTTTCTTAGTTTCTGGTTCAAAGTAGTTGAGTAGCAGAGCATTATAAATCTTAGCTGCTATCAAAGTAAGTAGTTCTTGGCAATGCTGAAGGAGGATGCAGTATTTTGTCCATCTCTCTATTGTGTTCTCGTTACATACAGCATTGCAGTATTGGACCAGTAAGCCATCAAATTTCCTTGTCTTTCATACTTCTGGTGATATTTTATCAAGACTGGCAGATGTCCTGTTTTTTATTTTTGTTAGTACTATGTCAAGTTCTGTCCTAGTTTGATATCTTGTTGATTGTTAACAATTTTCATGATAGGTTTATCTGTAACTTTGGGGGATTTTCCCAGAAGATTCTTGAAATGTTCTTTCCACATCTATATTTGTTCTTCTTGGCTGGCAGCTTTTAGTTTAGATCTTGAGGAGCTCTTCCTTTTACTCACTTCATTTACTGTCTGCCACACTATTTGAGATCGACTATCTTCTACCAAATTTCTTATTATATTGATCTGACCCTGGATGTATTCTAATTGTTCATTTTGGTATGTGTTAATTCGTTTTCTTTGTGCCTTTAGTTTTTGAGCGTTGGCATCAGTTGTGTTCCTTTTATTTCATAGGGATGCTGTTTTCATGCTAATTCATTTTTTCCTAACTGCTAATGTCTTCCATGGAATTCTATGTTTGGCTCTTTGTTTGGTTGGTATACATTCTGCTGCTGCTTCCATGTGGGTATTGACAAAGTTCTCATATTCATCATTCAGAGTAAGTGTTTCGGATATCTCCTGAAGAGCATCAAATTTGTTTCTTAATGTTATTGTACATTTATAACTAATATCTATTGTTAAGAAAGGACCAGTCATAGTGTGTGGTTTTGGTTGTTTGTGTCATATTCCTACATAGGCTCAGACAAATCTTTGCTGTGACAATTCAGTGATCAGTGGATACTCCTTCAAAAGAAGAATATGCTTTACAATTCTAAGCATAATTAACCCATTTCTTATTCATGAGGATGTAATATATCTGAACTTTAAAATTGTTTGTGTTGGTGTACATCCATAGTTTTCCCAGACTTTTCTGGAATTTAGTATTAAAGCATGTTGGTCCATTTTCAAGTGAGAATTCAGTCTAATGTTTTCCATTTCTATTTGATGAGTTGTGTAAGTAGAATTTGTTGTTTTTGTCTCTACCTATTTGAGCATTCATGTCTTTACTGATGATTAGAATGTGTTTGGGGATAGCTCATTGTAGAAGGTGATGAGGTTCGTTTCATCCCTAGCATTTGTAGGACTTTAGCAGGAGATGATCTTTGTACTCGGGTTGCCGTTAAATATAGCTACCATCATTCTCAGTTGTGTTTTCTCGAGGCTATTATGTGATTTTAGGGCGCAAGGACTGAGAAGCATTTCTACACTTCCTATGACGATACTGACAGAGTTTTTCTATTCAGATGCTGAGATAAATGTCCATCCATTTCCAGCATCATGGTATTTTATTTCTAGTTTGTTATGATGGTATCTGTGTTCTAGTATGCATCCTGTGTCAATATGCTCAACCGCAGACACTGTCAGCTCCAGTAGTTGGCCTATTCTATTTAAGGTTTTACTGTGCTTTTGTATTTAAGTAATTTTGTTTAGGTTTGAGTTTGAGTTCTGTAGCTGATTTTTCAAACACTGGGGTCAGAACTCAGTAAAATGCGCTATGGACGATGCGGTTTGGACATGGTTTGAGTGAGAGTCATAGAAATGTTTCGTTAGCTGTATTTTAATCTCATCTATAGATGCCACTTTTATAGATGAGTAGCTGTAGTTTCCAGACTGAACTGTTTGATCCTTGCCATTGACCTGAGGGGGTCTTCCGTCTAGCACCAGATGAAGTGTGCTGTTGACCTGACTTTGAGTTTGTAGCAGAAAGAACTTTGTATTTTTGTTTGGCGCGTTAATTAATTTGACCGTTATGGTCGTCGCCCAATGAGGATGACTTATCCTATTCAGCCCTGACTATTTTACCGGACAACATAAAAATGGTGAAAACCCACCAAACTACCTCTTTCTCTGAACCTTTCGAGCAGGACAGACTTACTTTCTGTCCGCTCCTTTCATAGCAACAGAATCACAACACCATGAAGAAAGCCATCTAATTTATGGACCTTTTGAGTCAATCCTCTCAGACCAAGGGTTCTGAATTGAACATGAATTAGATGCATGTAATCTGCCACTTAAAGGAACACCTTTATGTCGCCTGTAACTTTGACTTTATCTACAGCAACGTGCAATTCCGCTCAGACAGCCTGCTACCTCATTCCTGGGCAACCTTTTCTGGAGACATTTCATGCCTCTCTCCTACAACAACCAGGACTACACATTTATGGGTGACTACATCATTCCTATCCTTAAACAGCAAATATGACTTTTGCTATGTCTATGGCGACGCATATTCCGCTCTGACATTCAGCATTACCTTAACTGTAGCGACACACATTCCGCTCTGGCATTTAGCAGCTATAATTCCTTCTCAACTCAATAACTATTTCCTTCCTTCCTTCCTTTTTACGAGACTAGCAACATAAGGGTACCCTTTATTCTGGCTGTCATTAAACCTTCTTAAAAACTTCTCTATATGTTGGTTCAACTCATTTATTTTCTTTCGAATATAGCAAGGAGGTAAAGTAATAACTCATCCTCTCTATAAATGGCGACCCCAACGTGATGAACACCCAACCTTCATTGGATTCTCATATAACAACCAACACGCAGCCTTATAAACTCTCAGCATTCCTATGCAAAGGAAAAAAAAATTGAGACATTGAGAAGTTTTTAATTTTCCTGCCAACCGGGCTCCAAGTAGAAAGCAAGATGGTCGCGCGTAACCAGGCAGCATGGAAACTTGTTCTGCAACCTCCTACTTTCTCTATCAACCACCAAGGCTTACTACTATGAAGTTTGAACCAACAACAAACTCACAATACTCCTCCAAACTACTACTACTTCAACTGGTGCTTCTGCTGCTACCTTTCCAGCTTGTCCCAAGTGACATTTTGCTTAAAAAACTTACCACGTGGTACACAAAAAACAAAGGAAAATTTTGTAATTGCATGAGCTTATTTTATTTTCAGAGGACTATTTTCCTTTTCTTCATAACACAGGTCAGCGTCAATTTCATACACCCCCTTAGTGATTTTTAATGTGGCGTATCTTACGGCGGGAGAAGAAACTAGACGGAAATTACACAAGAATGCTGAGAGCAGTATTGAACAAGTCCTGGCGACAACACCCCAAGAGACACCAACTATATGGACACTTGCCCCCCATCACGAAAACTATACAAGTTAGACGAACCAGACACGCGGGACACTGCTGGAGAAGCAAGGATGAGCTCATAAGTGATGTACTCCTATGGACCCCCACATATGGCCGTGCAAAAGCAGGACGACCAGCTCAAACTTACATACAGCAACTATGTGAGGACACAGGATGTAACCCTGAAGACCTGCCGGAGGCGATGAATGATAGAGAGAAGTGGCGAGAGAAGGTCAGGGATATCCATGCTGGTGGCACAACATGATGATGATGATGATGATCTTCTTACACTTTCAATTTTGATTTAACAGCCATTAAGTAGATTAAACAGCATTGTTTTTTGTAGATTTGTCTTCTTACGAATATTCCTGCGGTGCATTTTCATTACAACCACTTCCCGTCTTGGAAGCCTATTTTTTCTCACACTCAGTTTCACAGTTTTGGCAATACCATTTACTGCCCCGTTTCTTTTGTACTAATTTTGTTTTAACTGGTCTACTTTAGCAACTAGTTTTAGATGTTTCGCCAGCTCATTTAATATAACTCCAAAACTGGGATGTCTAATCATCTAACAATTTCATCTACTGTACGAAAATTTTATTCACCAGGGATATTTTCATTCTTGTAGGCTCATTTGGTTGTGACATCACTAGATGTCCTTCATGACACAACCAAATTTTTTTAGCCCACACAGACTATTATTCTTTCCATACTATGCAAGTCAAATTAGAAGGGATGGTACAATGAGAACTGACCTGGACACTTTGTTTGTTGTTACTTGCTTCTATGTATGTATTTGTTTTCATTGTATTTTACACTTTTGTGCTGTGAGACTCGAGTTCTTTTCTTTCCTTTTCTTTCTGTTATAATTTATGTTATGTATTGAACATCAGTTACTCCGCACCTTCATTCTGGGGTGAAACTCTTGTAGCAGAAAGAACTTTGTATTTTTGTTTGGCATGTAAATCAATTTGGTCGTCGCATATTTTCACCTAATGAGGATAACTTATCCTATTCAGCCCGGACCATTTTCCTGGACAACATAAAAATGGTGAAAGCCCACCAAACTATCTCTTCCTCCGAACCTTTTGAGCAGGACGGACGTACTTTCCGTCTGCCCCCTTCATAGCAAAAAGCAAACACAATTTTTGCTATGTCTATAGCGATGCATATTCCACTCTGACATTCAGCATTACCTTAACTGTAGCGACACACATTCCGCTCTGGCATTTAGCTGCTATAATTCTTTCTCAACTCAATAACTATTTCCTTCCTTCCTTCCTACGAGACTTGCAACATAAGGGTACCCTTTATTCTGGCTGCTATTAAACCTTCTCAAAAACTTCTCTATATCTTGGTTCAACTCACTTATTTTCTTTCAAATATAGCGAGGAGGTAAATAAAAACTCTTCTTCGCTAAAGGTTCTTCCACCATGCTTCACATCCACCATGCTTAGTTAAGGTCCAATTATTTTATTTTTTATTTCTAATTGATTTTTGTCTTGTCTAATTTGACCATGTCAGTTTCCTTGTCTTACAAATATGGCTCCTTAACTTATTTCAATTGTCATATGACTTTTAGAAGATTCGACTTGGAATTTCACTGGAAATATTCCAGCCCCCCCCCCACCGTCATAATAGTTTTTACTAAACAACCAATCTTAGATACACCTAACGGTTAAAATGCAAACATAATAATAATAATGACCATACCAACAAATGGTATATGCACAACCCAGCACCTGTCTTAGAAAATGACACGCACAAACTCCTGTAGGACTTTGATATACAAATGGATGACCTAATCTCAGCCCGAAGACCAGACCTTATAATAATCAACAAAAATCTGCGAAATTGTCGACTTTGCTGTACCGGCAGACTACAGAATAAAACTGAAAGAATGTGAAAGAGAGGTAAGTACCTTGACCTTGCTAGAGAATTGAAAAAACTATGGAACATGAAGGTACTATTTACCCAACCCCTCCGCTCGAGCAGGATATGACACAAGGTCAATTTTTAAGCGGAGTTTAACAGGTTTGAATTCAGAGTTTTCCTTCTCTTAGACTAGTTGCCTGCCCAAGGCTGAAGAACCTAGTCTGTCCTACTATTTACCCATAGCTGGAGGGAGAATAATTGGATTCATACCTTTCCCAAGGGTATTAGTGCTATGTTAAACGCAATCAGTCTCGTCCAGGATTTGAACTCGTGTCACCGTGTTCATTTCCCTACGACGATAACGACTACACCACGGGCACCTCCTATGGAACATGAAGGTGACCAATTGTGATTGGTGCTTTTGGCATGGTAACTAAAAGATTATTAAAGGGCCTGGAAGATTTAGAAGTTGGCAGCCGAGTGGAGACCATCCAAACAACAGCATTATTGAAAACGGCCAGAATACTGAGAAGAGTCCTGGAGACTCGAGGAGACTTGCTGTCACTCAATCTCCAGTGAAAGACCATCAGCTTATGCTGATTTGAAAAACTCTAATGAGTTATAAATAACAGAAAAAATAACATTAACAACTGCTACAACAATTTTGAAAGAAAAAGAGAAGTAAAAAAATAATAAAGCAAAAAAAAAACATTTTAAGTGGCAATTTATAATGTTATAGCAAAACCAGATCAAAGTGTAGTTACCATTTGGGACCAGTTTAATTGATTTCATTCACACATGAGTAAAGCTGTTGTGTTTTTGCTTTTCTTTCTTTTCTTTCTCTCTCTTTCTCTTGTTTCTTTCCTTTCTTTGTTCTTCTTCAATTTCATACATATATATGTATATATATAATCATATTCTTTTTAATATAAGTGTGTGTATATATATATATATATATATATTAAATGAATGAAGGGAACTATACACACATATATATATGAGTGTGTGTGCATGTATGTGTGTATGTGTGCTTCTCTTTCTCCCTCTCTCTCTCTCTCTCTTAACATATATATATATATATATCTATATGGGAAAGTGGAAGTAAATCTTACTGTATGAAAATGTACAAATATAAAAAAAGGTCATCAGAGGATGATTTTATTCATTGATTGAATTATTTACCATCAAATGTTTCAGTTTTTTCTTCTGAGCATTTGAATATTTAACAAATACAAAATTTAATTTAGATAAAATTTAGACAACATTACATAGTGAAACACCCTGATGAAGATTTAAAAAACAGTATGTTTAACATTTAAACCAGGCAATTAGCCTAATAAGTAGAGTGTTCACCAATGGTCCGGGGAGACTGAGGGCTCAATCACAGGTCGAGTCATACCAAAGACTCAAAAACCAGTACATCTAAGAGTGGCACATATTTCATACTCTGAATAAAATCAGTTTTTGAAGACTTGGTATTTTTTCATATTTGTACATTTTTATATACATAGTCATTGTTTTTTTGGGGTTTTTTTTGTTTATTAGTGGATACATTGACTCAGTAGAAATTGTTTGGACAGTTGAATTTCTTCTATGTAAGAATACAAAGAAAAGGTTCAATTGTTCAAATAATTTCTGGTATGTTAATGACTCTTCTCTAAGTCAGAGACAAAACTATAATTTGACTTCCTGTTAGAAACCTCTAAACACTGCTTTTCCCATGAAGCTTTTGAGGAAAGCAAAATAAGAATGGTTGTGTGTAACTCCCTTTAGGTTTTAACTGCAACTTGAAATACCATTAGTGCTGCTATTTGTCTGTGTGATAAATGTACTTTGAATGTAATGTTGTGAAGCTACCAGTAAAACATTAAGAGAAAGTTAGAATTTAGAAGTAAAAGAAGCTATAGATCAAAAAGAATAACTAGAACACTTATTATACAGTGACAAACTTGAATTAGTATCCTCATCGTGATTGTTATAGTCACAACATTTTGGCTATTATACACACCAACCTTCTTTAGGTGCCTATTATAGTAATTGGCTTTTGGGATTTCAAATCAAACTCTTTATTCAACCAACAGGGTTAGTTTGTTTTCATTCAAATGTCCATACTTATGATTTATTGATTGATTTTAACAGCTTGTCAACCCATCTGGGATTATTTTATGCCAGAAGGTTAGGGAATCACATTCATTGTATATTCATATTTTAAACATTGCCCAGTTGTTTAAGAGTTTTTTTGTTTGTTTTTTTATATTTCATTTTAAAATCCTCTGGGATAGTTTTTAATGATTATTTTATATGGAACTGGTTCATAAAAACATTTGTTTATGCTTAGTTGATATTTTGTATCATTTAATTTTTTTTCATGAAACTTCTTATTTCTCACAAGTTCTAAACATGACACAGGGATTAAACTCATATTAATTTCATATGATAATATAAAGATATTTTTGGTTGATCATTTTTCTGTTACATGGATTTATTTTTTATACAAACAGTTACAAATTGTAATAATTTTCATTCCTTGTTTAACATAAAAATTAATAAGTTAGGTGAGGAAATTATTGCTGGTGAGCACCCAGTTGGCATGTCAAAAATACACCCACAGCAGAGTGGAAAAAAACCTCCCATCAAAAAGAGGTATCCTAGGTGTGATATTAATCATCATCAGGTTCATTCTGACTTGAAATGTTAGTGTTTGAGTTCCATCAAAGTGTCAAATAAATCTCTTTCAAAAGTATTAGTTTTAAATAGCAATACTTGAAACTAAGAGCAAATTATCAATAATATGAATAATTACTTAAAGCTATTACAAATGATAATAATCATTTATTACTTAAACTAATATTATTGCTTGGAAAAAAGAATTGACTCTGGTATTGAATAACCCAATAAGGGTTGACATGCCATAAAACCAACTGTATAATTGTGTGCAAATTATCATAAGTAAACCAAGTGTGATTACATTTGAACATTGAGATGATATGATTGAATCTAGCAGAGACAAATAAAAAACGGAAATTAAAGAAAGAAAGAAAGAAAGAAAGAAAGAAAGAAAGAAAATTGATTACAAAATATTTTGCACATTTATATTCAAATGAATCAAATTTTGGTATTAAATAACACAACCAGAGTTTAAGTACCAAAAAGACAACTAACCAAGTAACTAACCAACAAAGCAACTAATCAATGAACCATCTCTAGTAAATATGATTCTCACTGAGAGTCTTGTACTTCTGGCCTTTAGTAAATAACTTAAGTAAATGATTACCATTTGTAACTCTTTTGTGTAAACTTTTGATTGATAACAAAGATTGTAAATTAGGCAGTGTTTAAAAAAATGAAACAAAAAGGACTTTTTGACATTTGTTTGTTTATCTTGACCTCTTACTTGGTACTGGCAGGTATTTAAATTTTAAAACAAAAGCAAACCTGGATGATAAAAAAATGGTAGACAAATTGATTTACATGTAAACAACTTACAATGAGAAAATTAACCTCATCTATACGAAAATAACAGAATAGAATGAGCTATTTCGTTTTGGTATGGCAATCTGTTAAGGAAAATTTTGAATTTAAACCATCGATACTCCACATAAAAATTGACCTTGCTCTTCCAACCCATTGTAGAGAGGTTGCATTAATAAATACAGTAAGAAACTTCCATATGAAATATTTTCTTATTTTAAATAAATAATAAATCTTACAATACTTATATAAAGATATACTCCAAATTTAAAAAAAATACTTATGAGATAACAGAATTGTTTCATTGTTTAGATATTATGGAGTTTATCAACCCTTTACTTACCAAGTAAATCCATTTTCATACTTTGGTAAATAATTAGTGGCAATGAAATCTACTGTACTTGTCTTCAACAAAAATACCAATATATTTTTCATAATTTGAAGAATCATTTTTTCTAATGATCTGGCACTTATATATGTGTATCTATAATTATTTAATGGCAAACTAGATGTCGAACTTGGACACTTTCGGAAGGAGGAACTCAATGCAGTATTGAAAACAATTAAAAACAGAAAAACTGCAAGCCATGATAAAATACTGCCTGAAGTAAGGAAGACAAGGAAATTTGATGACACACTTCTTTGATAATGCAATGCCATGTATAAATAAACAATATTAGAAAAGTGGACAAAAGACTACATCTTCCCCTTAACAAAGAAAGGCAACCTCAGAATTGTTAAGAACTATAGAGGCATAACTCTTATTGCTGTAGCTGCTAACGTTTATAATACCCTGCTTCTCAATCGTATCCAATTTGAAATATTTTGGAAAAATTAGAATGTTTTTTGGAGAAATTCATCCACAACTTCTCAGATTCTGACTATTTGTCAAATCATCTAAGGAGCACTTGCAAAAAATCTTGCAAAAGCACTTTTGTTAACAGATTACTCCACAGCATTTGATTCCATACACAGAGGAAAGATGGAGCTAAAACGTCTAGCATATGGTCTCCCCAAAGACAACATTACTGCTATAATAATGTTCTACAAAAACATGAAAGTAATGGTTTGTTTACCTGATGGTGACACTAATTTCTTTGACATGATTATTGGAATCTTGCAAGGGAATACATTAGCACTATATGTGTTTAAAATCTGCTTAGATTATGTGCTGCAAACAACAATAGAACAAATGAAAGATAGTTTCACACTAAAAATAGCCACAAAAACTGGCATGGATGCAGACTATGCAGATAATCAAGCACTTCTCGCAAATACATCTGCTCAAGATGAATCTCTGCAACATAGCCTGGAGCAGAAAAAGACATTGAACTTTACCTGAACTCAGATAAAACAGAGTTTATATGTTTTAAACAAGATAGAGCCATCTCTACAACAAATGGCAAGCCTCTAAAATTAGTCGACCAGTTCAATAACTTGGTAGCAATATCTCATCTACTGAAAGCAATGTTAACATATGCATAGAAAAGCAATGGACTGGTTATGAAACATATAGAAATCTGATTTCTCTGATAAAATAAAACAGGAATTCTTCAAAGCTGTAGCCATGTCAGTACTATTGTATAGCTGCACCACTTAGGCTTTAATTAAATTCTTGAAGAAAAAGCTAGATGGGAACTGCACAAAGAAGATGCATGCTGTTTTGAATAAATCATGGAAGCAAAACCCCACAAAACAGCAGTTATACAGCCACTTACCTCCCATTTCCTTTAAACATCCAAGTAAGACAAACAAGACATATAGCTTGAGAAGAAGGGAATAATTCAAAAGAAGCATTCTCCAATTCATTCCAAGACATGGGTATATCAGTGTCAGCTGACCAGCAAAAGCTTACATTCATCAGCTTTGTGTGGACACTAGATGCCATTAAGAGGACTTGGCAAGTGTGATGACCAATAAAGATGGATGGTGAAAAAGAGACAAAGGAATCTGTGATATCAGTATGAACTAACTATGATGATATATATATATATATATATATATATATATAAGCCCATTGTTCTAAGCATTGGAATATCTGCAGGGTGTTAGGAGTTTTCATTATTTGTCCCATTGTTCTACCTATCGGAAGATCTTCAAAGTTTTACCTGAAACTTTATGACTGATAATGATCTAGCTGCACAGTTCTCAGTCTATCACTGTTTCTACTTTGTTGTTCTCTCTTTTGCATTCCCTTTGAACCAAATTCTTATTATGAATTATATCAACAACATTTGCTTTTTTCCTGTGTGTTATTAAGTGAAAATTTTGGCCAAAGACCAAATAATGCCAATTCTCACATCTTCACTAACATCAATGGAATAATAGATTCTATTTCACTTGTTTTTTTTATTCATCTCAAGTTTTTGTGCTTATTCATAATTTAAGAAAAAATGCTAATCCTGGAAATGCTAATTTTTAGTATTTGGTTCATTTTCTACAGGGTCAAAATTACAGTGAAACATGGGCCCCTGGGTAAAAAGGTTATTGGCTTCTAAACCCATCTCACCCTAGAATCCATTGCATAAGGTTATATATTATCTTCAACGGACATTTCTTTCTAAAGTTCCATGTCTCAAACATTGTATGGTAATCTGGATATACAATTACAGATGTATCTAATGGTGATATTAATAGAACAGCAGGAATTTGCAGATTCAAAATATTTGAGGTATAACACATCGATACTTTTGTGTCCCGTTAAAAAATGAGACTTTTGCTATTTGGGCCTTGTGGTGCTTTTGGCCCTCAGACACTTGGTCCACCCCAGTCTTATGGTATCATTGGTTTGATAAAAATTAGCTTGCCTAAAAAGATGTTTTTTATTCAATTTTTTAAAGGATATAGAAAATATTTTTCTTTCATTTACTGAAATGAAGGGAGGCATCTTAGCAATATTGTTCTAAAAGGCAGGAAAAATAATGGAACCATTTTTTTTTAGATTTCTTCTTATTTATTTTTTAAGATAACTTTGTTTTATTTGTTCAATTATTTCTTTGGGCTTCTATTATGAATAATTAAGTCTTGTTTTAATTGTACAAGAGATGAGACCATTCTGATTCTGAGAGTGGTTCCTGAAATGGTAAAATGTAATTTGTAATTCTTTGATTTAAAAAAAAAAAAATAATACATCTCCCTCTAGTTCAAACAAATAATTATATAAATAAAGAAAAAGATTAATTAAAAAAATATATCATATATGCATAAACAAATATATATATATATATATATATATATATATATATATATATATATATATATATATATATATATATATATAATTTTCTTCCCTTTAAAATTGTATGTGCAAAAAGTAAAAAAGATAAGAACAGAAACAAAAACTTCTTTTTCAATCCAAAATTTAACAAAATAACCCCTCTAATAGAAAAAAAGAATATATATATATATATATATATATATATATATATATATATATATATATATATATATATATATATATATATATATATTTCCAATGTAATTCTTCAGCTAAGTGAGATGAAAGATTAGCATAATTGAACCTATCCGTCAATTTAAAGCAGTAAATTTCATTTTGAGAACATGAGTGAAATGAACCTGACTTGAGACAACTTATTTGTCTTACCCATTAGAGAAATGACACTCCTTATTTCTCCTTTTCCTCCATCTGCTTTGGGGAAAACAGTCAGCTCAAATAGACCCAGGAGAATTATTTCATAATTCATTCTAATATATGTAACTTGTCTGTCTTTTGACTCATCTAAACACCCTCCACACATCCAGTAGCCCCTGTCAACTTCTCTGTCTCCCTCTGTCTGTCTCAATTACACACACACACATACACACACACACACACACACACACACACACACACACACACAAGACCAAATTTAATAATTTTATCTTGTACCCTGTTTTAACTGCGTACAGTGACCCACACATTCATGAAAATAAAAGCAAAGCATTTGCCTAGAAGTTTTAGAAGTTAGCAATTTTTTAAAAAGGAAATCATTGATGAAATATAGCATATACTAAGCATAGGATCCATCATCATCATCATCATCATGCTGCTGCTGCTCTTCTTCTTCTTCTTCTTCTTCTTCTTCTTC